>CM024755.1:177670551-177829189 GCA_014218235.1 Colocasia esculenta | reverse complement strand
AAATATGCCACACTAAAGTACAGTACTCCCCCCTCCCTCATAAGCTCGATCCTCCACTACCGACACCTCCCCGGATGTGGAGCTATAGCTCGTTACTGACTTATCATACTACCGTGCAAGCATTGCTGATATCTGATTGTAATCATGGCTATCTGTCAGGTCGTTCTGACTCATGTGGAATCAAACAAATCAAACTTTTTTTTTTGGGCTGTTCTTTCCCTAGTGTAATAGTTTGACACGAGTTGAGAGCGTGATCTACTTCAAAGGCAGAGATAAGTGAGACTACATGTAGTAATCTTCCAAAAAAAAAATATCAGGTAAATATAATAATCCACTTCAAAGCATGCAGCATTAAGGAAATGGGAAATATGTGGACGAACCCAAGCATTATATGGGCAGTAGGCCCCAAGCTGCATGGCGAGACCCGAGACCATCAAATCGATAGATGTCTCTTCTACAAACCCTATTTCCAGCCTACGCCCCATCCCTGCATTTTTTCCCTGCTTCCCGAGAGTTACCCATCAAATGTGACGTTTGTCAATAAATAAAAGAATAAACGTCACGTATCATCTGTTTAGATCTCAAGGATATCTATCGAGGAAAAGAAGGCCAGAGGTGGGGTCGTACCGCTGCTCGTAGCACAACAAAGAGCACAATCCAAAAGCCCCTCCTCTTTCCCTGCCCATCTTTTCACACAACAATTTGGCTCTCGCGCCTCGAACAACGGAGCTGCCCTCGAAGGCTCGACCGCTCGAACCCGGAAACCCGCCCCCCATGACGTCTTCTCCTGTATCAAGCAGCTTACCACAGTACTCCTGATCCCCGGGGGAAACAAAGAACAGACCGGAGCAAGATAGCTTGATACAGTCTTTTTCTTCTCCTTTTTTTTTTTGCCAGTACTGAAGAACATATTAGAAATGGAAGGTCGATCGGGTGCCATGACTAGACCGAAATACATATCCAGTACTTGAATAGCTCATGAAGAAAATAACTGGAAGATGGCAGTGCAACATAGCGAGATGAGTGATTAGTCTTCTATGCATATTATATCCATGCTTTCGATATATCACTACATACATGTCTTCTTCTCTTGTGTAGCGCGCAACTTAATTACTACCCACCAAGCACGCGTGCAGAGACGACACGCTGCTAGCTTTAAGTACCCTTGTGCACACACCGTCTACGAGCACCAAAAACGATTTGTTCCATGCAGGTTTAAGTCCCACCAAGACCAACATTGTGACTGACAAGTATCATTCTTTCACTAACTATGAAAAGAGAGAAGAGAAGTAGAAGATCATAACACTCGCAAAAGGGAGTTTAGATCAAACACCTAAATCCAAGTCTAGCTTCACCTTATACGATGCCCCACTCATCCCCGGTGTGCCACCGCCAAAATCAGCGGAGGAGCTGAAGAGGTGGGCGACCGATGAGACAACCTTGCACCGCTTCTGGCTCTCCGAGCACCCCTTCCTCCTCTTCACGGCCACCGAGCTGCCGTTCCTGCTCCCGTTGCTGGCGGCGGTGAGGGTTGCAGCAGGAGGGCTTCCTGTGCCGGAGCTGCTGTTGGGAGAAGAGGAGAGGACCGGGACGGGGATGCAGAAGGAGGACGGCAGGGCGAAGTTGGTGCGCGCCTTGGAGCCCCTCAGCGTCCTCGCGGCGGCGTCGTACGCCCGCGCGGCCTCCTCCGCGCTGTCGAAGGTGCCCAGCCAGTGGCGGCACCTCCCTATCCTGTCCCTGATCTCCGCCGACCACCTCCCCCACGGCCGCTTCCTCACCCCCCGGTAGCTCCTCCCGCCGCCGCCGCGCCGCCTCGCCAGCAGCCTCCTCCCCCGCCGCCGCCAGCGCCACGGGCACCACCTTTCACCCTCTCCTCTCCCCTCGACACCGCCGAGAGCGCTTCCTCCGCCTTGTGCTTGCCGCCGAAGAGGACGTAGTAGCCCACCACGGCCGCTATGCCCTCGAGCACGGGGGGAGGCCCGGCGGTGACGTCACAGAGCGAGACGGCGTCGCCCCCGCCGGGCAGGCCTGTGCAAACGAAGGAGCAGTGGGTGGGCAAGGAAGGGTGGCGGGGGAAGAGAGATGGGTCGTCGGCGGCATGGTGCGGTACCGGGCGACCGGTGTCAGAAGGCTCCTCCTGCGAGTCCGGCAGAAACTGGTAGTCCCCAGCCTCGCCGTCTCCCTCCTCCTTCACGGAGGAGAAGGGCAGCGCAGTGGCCTCCATGCCCTCTCCCTCTCTCTCCTCTCTCCACCTTTCCTTGTTTGATTACTCTTCTGTGATCAGCACCACCACTTCCCAGCTCACTGGTCTGGTCGGAGAGCATGCAAAGCGAGGAGGGAAGGAACTGGTGGTGGCGCCACTTTATCGCCCGAGATGAAGCGTGTCAACTGGAGTGGCGTCACCGTTTTAACACCTCAACGAGTTGCTCCCCACTTCAAAAGAGGCGCTCCGACTCGGAACACAAAAAACTTTTGGGCGGTGACCGCAAGGCCCGGCGAGTTCATGGATGTTATTTCTGTGCCGCCACGTAATACGGCAGTTTTTGTAATTATGTCGTGGCAGTTTCCCATTGGTTGGGAGTAAGCCTCACTTTGGTAATGGGTTGGAGTTTGAGTTAACTCCAACCCATGGCTAAAGTTATCCAAAGTTAACTCAATTTCTACTTTGTGAGTGGGTTAAAAAAAGTTGAGTTAACTCTGTTCCATGGGTGTGGGTGGGTTAGAAAAAGTTGAGTTAACTCAAAGTTAACTCAAACCTAACCGAGTTAACTTTTTTTGGTTGCCAAAGTCCATTTTGAGTTAACTTTGAGTTAACTCTGAGTTAACTTTGAGTTAACTCATTACCAAAGTGAGGCTAAGAGTCCAGATTAACTTTACCAATCTAGTTGATGTCAATTCACGGATAAGTTTTCTTTTGGAAAATGTTTTAAAATAATTTTATTTTAATAAATATTTACCTAAATACATATGATTATAACATATTATAAATTATACTTGACTAATTATAGGATAAATTAATTAATAATTTCTGACTATAACAGAGAAGGTCCTTGGTGTAATAATATTTAACGTATTATGTAACAGATGATAATATTTACTACAACGAGTTACAACTCTATTAGAGATTAAAAAATAAGTTAAATATTTGATAAAGATTCTAATTAATTTGTCCTAACTTATACAAATATATTAAGGCATATACAAATTTATGTAAATTATACCATATTTATATAAATTACAATACATTTGTGTCTGTTGTAGTATTTTGTGTAAGTTACACAAAGTTATGTAAATTATACCATTTTTATATAAATTACAATAAATTTGTGTCTGTTGTAGTATTTTGTGTAGGTTACACAAATTTATATAAGTTATAGCATATTTATAATAAATTTATGTAAATTATTTCATATTTATGTAAACAATATAATTTATATAAGTTATAGTATATTTGTGTAAACTATTTAGGCATAATTTTGTAAATATATTAGAACAGGACATATTTAGATAAATATTTATTAAAATTATTTTAATTATTAAATTTTTATTAAATGACAAACATTTTATTTATTGGTTAAATATTGAAGGATGAAAAAATAAGGATTAATATGTTCGTCGCTCTTGACATCTTGAGTTATTAAAAATATACATCCTTATTCTTTTTTTTTTTTTACTTTCTTAACCATCTGATCACCAATGATAAGAGTGTACGGATACACCAGCCATATGAGATCTAACTCAGGGTTTAGGATTTAATTCCATAAAGATAAAAGTAAAACATAGTTTATCACACCGCGGGCAGTGCGGTAATTCCAAATTGTCGTGATCAGCATCTTTCTAATAATTATAAAGAATCAAATTGTGGCTTAATTATGAGTTAGACAGTGCGAAATGTAAATCATTATCTGAATTATTGATTTGAAATTAGATATTGATATTAGAGCAACAAGAAAGATGACAAAAGAATGTGGTATTGTAATATTCTTCTTGTTTATCTAAATTCTAAGAACATATGAGAAGTAATTTTGTCATTTGAAAATTTAACCCCATCTTTTACTACTAAATGAAATCAAGCATATATATATATGTTCCAAAATAATAAACCATAATTTTTGCGATTGTGGTATGTAGAATATTGGTTGAGCTGAATCGGTTAAATCTTAATAAAATCCGACGTGTTAATATGACATAAATCTTTTGCTATTATCATCCCAATTATCTATGATCACTAAAACTTATTTCGACTGATCAAATCTAATATGTCATGTTCATGAACATGAATAATAAAATATCTTGCCACTATCATCCCCATTGCCCTTAGTCGTTCTGAATGCAGCCACCCCTGTTACCACCACAGGAAGATAACATAAATAAGTTAGACTGATCTCCCTCCATTTCTTGTACTATAATTAGCCATTTTAAAACAAAAAGATAGAAGATTAGAGGGTGAAGGTAATCAAATATGAGAAAGATAAGGCGCATAAGAGAGTGTGTATATACATTTAAATATTTATCTTATCAATATAATTAAACATCTAATCAGATAAGAATATTTAAGCACACCACCTCTAATAATGTGTGCCAAATCTATCTTTTCAAATATCAAATGGCCAAACTAGGGGGCGTGTTCGAGAGCAAAGGCTGGCACTACACCTAAATGACGACGGAGCTGGGGTGTGTTCTTGTCACTGTTGGGGAGTCATGTGTGAAGTGGAGAGACCAAATCCGAAGCACACCATTCCACAAGAGCTTCGCAAAGGAAGGACATGTAGCATTTCGTGGCTCCCAAAAGTTTTTTTTTTCAAGTTTTTTGCATGTTAGTTCTTACAAATTTAATTGATTATATTAGTTCATCATTATTATATTAATTTCTCAAAACTTATAAATCTTATATATTAATTCCTACCAGAGAGATTTTTTCGTAAAGTTTTAAAATTTTTAAGAGACTAAATAATAATAATTAGATTTGAGAGACTACTCTACAATTAACTAAATTTGTAAAGATTAATATATAAAAAAACTTTTTTTTTTGGCAAAGTGGCTCCCAAAAGTTGGATGCATGCTTGCGATCGAAAACGTTGATCAGTTTTCTTCGTCATACGAAAAAGTTATGCTTGCATAAATTAATCAGTTCTTTTCATCCTCCCATATTTCATTTCTTACAATCCAATAGTAATATATACTGAAGGAAATTTCTAAACATATTCTCTCTCTTTTTTTTTTTGTAGACAGTTCTGAGCAACTTCTATAGTGATATATAATATGTTTGTCTAACTGTAGTCCATATATAAGCATCTGTGGTGGTATAATCATGTTTGGGCCGGAGCCAAACGGGCCTCCACTAGAAAGAACTGGGAAGACGGACGCCGGTGTGGACGAGAACATGCAAAAACCAGAACCGGATCAGGGGGCCCGGTAAAGACCGGGGAAACCCTTCGATGCCTAAGTCAGTGGAGAGCTTGTAAGGCAGGGGGTTTCGGTATGTAAGAGCGTGTTCGCATGGGAGAGAACGTACCAGTGCATGGTACTGTACCTGTGGTTTTATAGGCGTTGGTGCCAAGACGAACGTGCGTAACGTTGGTAGATGGTGCCTGAAAAGGCGTCTTGATGGGCACGCATAACGGGAGGAGTTACGTGCTTAGGTGCCTGTTGGGATGCCACGCAGTTCGTGCCTCTTGATGATGGAGCGTGTGGCCTGGGACGGTTGTAACCGCGGCGTAAGCTAAAGAACCTGCTCGGCATCCTTCGGATACACCTTCCGAGCAGGTGACCCACATGGGGGCTCGAACGTGCTGTTCGGTGATATCCAGGGTTGTTCTGCGCAACAGGGTTAATGTCCCTGTTCGGAAGTCACTCGCGGTTGTTCTGTATGGAAGGGCAGATGACCTGATCGGGGATATGTTGCTGCAGAGCTTGACAACTTCCGACCACGGGGGTCATTGAAAGGAGGTCTTTGAACCACCCTGGTGAGGGTGTGGTCTCCGGAGATGGTGCCACGTTTGTTGACAGGACGTGAGCGGGCCGTAACGAGCCATGATAGGCCTAGGTGACCAGATTTGGCCACCACACTTGCCCCCCACGCTCTCGAGTGGCTCGGTGAGACGAGCGCTTCGAGGGCGTCGCTTCCGCATTTAATGCAATAGCCCGTTGCGGGGTGCCTCCGCTTGGGGTCCTGTCAAACGGCTAACCCGTCATGATGGGTGCAAAGCCGTGTCGAGCCAGGAGCGTCGTCGTTGCTTTCGAACAGCCGCCGATGCTGCCGGAGGGGGAATTTTTGAAACTGGAAGGAGCGGCGTTTCAAGGCCCGCCTCGAATTTCGCTCCCTCCCCTTCCTTATAAGGAGGGGAAGAGGCGAAGGCGGGAGCTACGCCTCGCAGAAACCTTCCAGCATTTCAAATTTCGTGTTTCCTTGCCTTCCCCGCTTTCCATCTTCTCCTTCGTCTTCTTGCGTCGCCGCTGCTTCTTACGACTCTTCCAGCGATGGCGAGCAGAGGGAAGGCCGTTGCCGGAGCGAGCGGGGTAACCGTCGCGGTGACAACGGACCACGGTACCGCCATTACAGCGGACTCCGTGAGCGCTTCAGGATCGGCGACGAGTACGAAATCATCGACTCCAAGGAAGGGGAATCGATTCTGGTGAACAAACCAGGCTGTCTCCTCCTCTCCGTGGATCATCTGGAGGCAGGCTTCCGGCTACCGCTGCCGGAAGTGGCGAAGGCGCTCCTAAACTGTTGGGGCATTTCGCCGATACAACTGACACCCGACACCTGGAGATACATCTGCATCTTCGGCGTAATCTGTAAGCTTAAAGAAATCCGAGGCTCGGCGGATGTTTTCCGAGCTCATTTCAAGTTGTCTGCTTCCCGGGCGTCAGGAGCAGACATCTACTACGCAAAGCACCGAACACACGGATGCACATCGGGCTGTCCAACAAATACTCCAACAACAAGGTTGGATGGACATGCTGCTTTTTGTGCGCCACCGTGGTGGTGCCGAGTGGGGATTCCCCACTGTCATCCGCTCGGCACGGAAGGACAGCTTTCCGAAGCTGATCCAGAACGAGGCGAGGGCATCGGACAGACTTCTCCGAGTAGGTGTTCGAAATGGAGAAGGATACGTGACCGAGTTCCAGCTCGTCAAGTACGGTTGAGCAAACCGTGGAGTAAGTATACGACCTCTTGGTTGTTTTACTCTTGGGTTTGGTGACCTCATACTTACTTTCCTCTTCTTATTTTCTTTATGCACAGCGGCCGCAGAGCTGGAGGCTGGAAGGGATCAAGAGGCGAATGAAGACTTTGCCAAATAGATCCCTATCTTAGCGCACATAGTGTACGAAGGTGACGATGTCGCCGCCGTTGTTCGGGTTCCCTCTGCCATGAGGGTTAGAACTGCAGTGACAACGGCGCTCGTTGCTCCTTCTCCTGCCGAGGAGCGTCCAGCCAAGGCACGGGCTCCTGAAAAGGGGCCTGGAAGGATCCGTCTGAAGAAGAAGGCCACCAAAGAGGTGGTTCCGGCTGGAGCTCGGACTTCTCCGGCGGGGGGTGATGGAGCGAGTCGGCCTTCTGCCTCCGCAAAGAAGAGGCCAGTTTTGTTTGAAGAGAGCGCGGAGGAGGCGGAACAACTCCATGCTGGAAGCGGAAGAAGACAGTCCAAGCTACTCCTCCACGTGACGAGGAGGGGCCTGAAGAAGAAGAGGAGGCGCGGTTGCTGCTGCGCAGAAGAAGTAAGGCCATACAATCGGCCGATCAGGGAGTGCCACGGGTGGCCTCCGTTACGCGCCCAGAGGTCGCACAGAAGATGGCGACCGAACTGGGGCTCGTCTTTGTAAGCGAAGGGTCCGAGAGCCCTGCTGGAGAAGAGGCTAGGGGCTCCAGCTGTTCGAAGGATAGGGAGCCCTCTGGTGCTTCCAACGTTGGTGGTGCCGAGGACGGTGCTATCAGCCACACTGCGGGGGCTCCTAGTGAAGAAATTGCGGGTCTCCTGTTCTCGGGGGAGGAGGGCGCTGATGTAGTGGAAGTTTCCGCCCCTGCTGGGGTGGCAGCTAGCAGCACGATGGCTCCGGCGCCAAGCGCAACTCTGTCCGAAGGGCAGGAAGTGGCTTCTGCTGCAAGGGCCACTGGAAAGGCAGTTGCGACGACGGGGACGTCTGAGGAGGTTGCTGCTACCATTGGGGGTATCCTGCCCCCCATGCCCCCCACCGAGGTGGTTGCTGATGTATATGCAACCTCCAAGGTAGTTGAAGGTGCTGGGGGGGAGGCTGCGGGTGTTGGGGGCAGTGCTCGGGCTGAAGAGTCCGAAGACGACAGAAGACCCCTCAGTGAAGCGTTGCTGAAGAAGCTTCCTGCAGACCCTTCAGTAGCGGGCTGGAGGCGACCCTTCGTCGCATGGAGGAAGTGCCAAGGGAGCTGCCCGCAAGCCCCACTGCTTCTCACCTCGACCAGCTGGCAAGGTGTCTGGACCTTCCTTCCGAACAGACTCCGGAGAGGTCAGTGGAAGGTTACCACCCAGAGGGCCAAGGGGAAGATGGCTTGAGCGACGTTGATCTGGAGGCGCTTGCAGATGGAATGTCCAAGTCGCTGGGCATTCTGAAGGCTCTGGTTGTTCGGGGCCAGAGACAGAAGTATCTCATGAGGCGCAGACAGCCTTCTGCGAGGACCTCTCGCGAGAGGCAGCATTGGAGGAGGATGTGAAGAACCTCAAAACTGCCCTCCAGGCTGCGAAGCTGGATGCTACCTTGGCGCGGGCCGAAAAGGACGCCCTGGCCAAGGTGGTAGCAGGCGTGGAGGTCCGTGCCGTTGCTGACTACAAGGCCGGGCCAGAATACAAGGAAGACTTGGAGCAGTATGGGGCCCGCTGCTACAGGGTGGGTCTCAATGCTGGGAAGGAGGTCGGAGAGCGGCTTTCCTGGGTTGAACGCGCCCGAGAAGCTTTCGAGGCGGCTGTTCGGGAATGCCTTCGTCGCACTGAAGACGTCCGTTTAGATGGTGTGCGCTTCGCACAATTCCAGTCTGGACGGATGCCCTCTTCGGGTGAAGATGCTGGTCCTTCGAACAAGCTCCTTAGTTCCCATGCCTCATGTCTTCTTGTACTTCCCTTTTTGTAACCGTGGCCAAGAAAGGCCTGCTTGTAAGCACAAAACCTCTTGTAAATGAAATTCTCTACTTCATGAGTTTACCTATAGCGTCACTTTCTCTATCTTCTCTCTTTTGTGGTTGTTCCTGCTCGGATCGGAATCCGCTAGCTTCATAAGCGTTGCATGTAAGACACAGATCGTTGGGAACCGTAAAGGAGGTTCCGATCAGGTGTATATGCCGAATGGTTGTGAAACAACAGGAGTAGGGAGAAGAGAGGTAGGATGCTGAAAAAAGGCTTTTACAAATGGTAAGCCTTTAGATTAGATACATGCCAAGTCCTGGGTATGGCTTCGCCACTAGGGGTAGTTAGCTTATATGAGCCTTTTCCAAGGACATGGGTGACCTGATAAGGTCCTTTCCATTTAATGGCAAGTTGTCGACTGCTCTTCGGGGATCCGAAGCCGAACAGCGGCGCAAGACCAAATCTCCCACGTTGAACCGCCTTTCTTGACTCGCGCATTATAATACTGTGCGAGTCGTTTCTGGTAAGAAACGAGGCGAATGCTGGCGTCGCTTTGTCGTTCGCCAAGCATGTCCAAGTTTTCTTGAAGAGCACGGTTATTGGCGGCTTCGTCGAAGTGGGTTGCTCGGATGGTTGGAAGAGCTACTTCCAGAGGTACAACTGCTTCTGAGCCGTAGGCCAAATGGAAAGGTGTTTCGCCTGTAGCTACCCGAGCAGTCGTTCGGTGACACCAAAGGACGTTTGGGAGCTCGTCAATCCACGATCCACCTGCAGCCTCCACTCTTGTGCGGATCCCGTGCAGCAGTGTTCGGTTGGCGTTTTCGACCAAACCGTTAGCCTGGGGATGAGCCACGGAGGTGAAGTGGTTGTAGATCCCGAGCTCGGCGCATTTCTGCTTGAAGAAGGTGCTGTCGAACTGCCTCCCGTTGTCAGAGGTGATCACCCTTGGGACGCCAAACCTGCAGAGAAGGTTCTTCCAGACGAACTTCCATGCGGCTTGTTCGGCGATTGTGGCAACGGGTTCGGCCTCGATCCACTTGGTGAAGTAATCGATGGCCACGAACAGGAACTTCTTTCGCCCTTGGGCCTCAGGGAAGGGACCCAAGATATCAATGCCCCATCTGGCGAAAGGGCGCGGCTCGAACAGGCTGTGAAGCTGTTCGGCATGCTGCTTGATGAGCTCCCCGAACTTTGGGCATTCTGGGCATTTCCTGACAAAGGACATGCAATCCTTCTGAAGAGAAGGCCACCAGAACCCTGCTCGGATAATGCTGCGCGCTAGCGTTCTACCCCCAGTGGCTACCGCACAGCCCCTCGTGGACTTCTTCTGTGGCCGCAAGGGCCTCCTCAGGATTGAGGCAACGCAGAAGAGGTCTTGAAAGGGACTGTCGGTACAGCTTGCCTTCTACGAGGGTAAAATGCTGAGAACGCATCCTGACTCTCTGAGCTTCGCCTTGTTCGGGCGGAAGCTCACCCCAGAGTAAGTATGCCAAGAGGGGGTCCACCCAACTCGGAGTTGGTGGGCCCGTTTCTTTGCTGCTATATTTACCTCCGTGCTCGGTAAGGCGAGCTCTTCAATAAACACGGAGCGGGAAGGGGGCGACGTCACCTGAAGATGCCAGTTGGCCAGTGCATCAGCTCGCGCATTCTGCTCCCGTGGAACATGTATAACTTTGAAGTATATGAGGCCCTCTGCTTGGCTCTTGACCTGTTGGAGGTATTGAGCCATGCGGGGTTCCCTCGCTCCGTACTGCCGCTCACCTGGCTGGCAACCAATTGAGAGTCACTAAAGACTCTAAGCCGAATGGCTCCAAGGTTCCTAGCCATGCGGATACCGGACAGCAAAGCTTCGTACTCAGCTACGTTGGGAGGCCGGAAAGCGGAAGCGGATGGCGTATTGGAACTCTAACCCTCCGGGGAGATGAGGACCAAACCAGCTCCACTCCCCGTGACGCAAGAGGATCCGTCGACGTAGAGCTCCCATGGAGGTTCGTCTGCCAACGGTGGATCCTGCTCGGCCGAGAGGGTACATTCTGCCACGAAGTCTGCTAGCGCCTGCGCTTTGACCGCCGTCCTCGGTCGAAAGCTGATGTCGAACTCACCAAGCTCTATCGCCCACTTAACTAGCCTGCCGGAAGCCTCCGGCCGCTTAAGGATGGATTTCAGCGGCTGATCGGTTAAAACCGTGACGGAATGGGCCTGAAATTAGGGCCTAAGCTTCCGAGCAGCCGTGATGAGAGCAAGGGCGCGTTTTTCTGCTCTGGGGTACCTCCTTTCAGCTTCTTGGAGGACCCTGCTGATGTAGTATACTGGATGTTGCGCCGCTCCTACTTCTCTGATCAAGACTGCGCTGATGGAATGTTCGGTAACCGAAAGGTACACGAACAGAGGCTCCCCCAGCACAGGCTTTGAGAGAACAGGAGGGGCTGCCAAATATGCCTTCAGCTCGGTGAAGGCAGCCTCGCATTCGTCAGTCCACCGTACTTGCCCCCTTGCTTCGAGGTGCTTTTAGGGCCTCGGAGCAACTTGAAGAAGTTAAAACTTCTTTCTGCTGCTCGGGACATGAACCGGTTCAGTGCCGCAAGGCGTCCTGTCAGACGCTGGACGTCGCGCACCGTCTTTGGACTGCTCATTTCAAGCACGGCTTGGATTTTCTCCGGGTTTGCCTCTATTCCTCTGTTTGACACGAGGAAACCGAGGAACTTGTCCGACCGAACACCAAACGCGCACTTGGAAGGGTTAAGCTTCATATTGTACTTTCGCAGAGTTGCGAAAGTTTCCTGGGGGTCGGAAATGTGGTCAATGCTCGGAAGCGTTTTGACCAGCATGTTATCCACATAGACTTCCATGTTGCGCCCGATCTGCCGCTCGAACATCTTGTTGACCAGCCGCTGGTAAGTTGCGCCCGCGTTCTTTGGACCGAAAGGCATTATGGTAAAACAGTATAAGCCTAGGTCTGTGACGAATGTCGTGGCGTCTTGATCCGGGGGATGCATACTGATCTGGTGGTAACCAGAGTAGGCATCTAAAAAGCTGAGAAGCTCATGACCGGAAGTAGCATCCACCAGCTGGTCAATGCGCGGCAGAGGGAAGTTGTCTTGGGCGTTGCTTTATTGAGATCTTTGTAATCCACGCACACACGCCATTTACCGTTGGCCTTGCGTACGAGGACTACGTTGGAGATCCATCTTGGGTATGGGCTTCTCGGAGGAGCCCGACAGTTCGGCTCTTGACTACGTGATCCTGAATCACGGTCTGCCGTTCTCGGTTAACAGGTCGCCTCCTCTCTGCTGAACTGGTGGGACCCGGGGATCCAAACGGAGGCGATGCACCATTACCTCCGGGGGAATGCCCGGAAGCTCATCATCAGACCAGGCGAACACGTCCAAATTGGCCAGCAGGAGGCTGTGTAGCGCTGTTGCTCGGCCTCTGTCAACAAGGCGCCAATGTATAGGATGTGTTCGGGGTCTTCGTCTACCTGGACGGCGCCAATGAAGAGACGTGATTTAAGTGTGCCTCCCAAGAGGTATTGTCCCCATGCTTGAGGTTTTGTCCTTTAAAAGGGCCCTCTTGGGAGAAGAGGTGAGGCTCTTGCTGATAAGCACACACTTGTTCTCACTATCTTTCAATGTGGGACTAAAGAATACCTCTACACAGCCCCCCCAGTGAGGATAAGGGTGTACGGGTCTCATGAAGATGAGACGCTCGGGTAGGACGCATGGCCTTCGTTTGTTCCCATAGACGGCGCCAAATGTGGTGGTATAATCCTGTTTGGGCCGGAGCCAAACGGGCCTCCACTAGAAAGAACTCGGAAGACGGACGCCGATGTGGATGAGAACCTGCAAAAACCAGAAACGGATCAGGGGGCCCGGTGAAGACCGGGGAAACCCTCCGATGCCTAAGTCAGTGGAGAGCTTGTAAGGTAGGGGGTTTCGGTATGTAAGAGCGTGTTCGCATGGGAGAGAACGTACCAGTGCATGGTACTGTACCTGTGGTTTTATAAGCGTTGGTGCTAAGACGAACGTGCGTAACATTGGTAGATCGTGCCTGAAAAGGCGCCTTGATGGGCGCACATAACGGGAGGAGTTACTCGCTTAGTGTCCGTTGGGATGCCAGGCAATTCGTGCCTCTTGATGATGGAGCGCGTGGCCTGGGACGGTTGTAACCGCGGCGTAAGCTAGAGAACCTGCTCGGCATCCTTCGGACACACCTTCCGAGCAGGTGACCCCATGGGGGCTCGAACGTGCTGTTCGGTGATATCCAGGGTTGTTCCGCGCAGCAGGGTTAATGTCCCTGTTCGAAAGTCACTCGCGGTTGTTCTGTATGGAAGGGCAGATGACTTGATCGGGGATATGTTGCTGCAGAGCTTGACAACTTCCGACCACGGGAGTCATTGAAAGGAGGTCTTCGAACCACCCTGGTGAGGGTGTGGTCTCCAGAGATGGTGCCACGTTTGTTGACAGGACGTGAGCGGGCCGTAACGAGCCATGATGGGCCTAGGTGACCAGATTTGGCCACCACATCATCTATGTGGAATAAGAAGCCTTAGATATTATCTTAATGCGTATACATTTTTGATTTATTGGGAACTAAGCGAGATCCAATTTTGAGAGGAATATATATATATATATATATATATATATATATATATATATGAATTAAAGTATAATATATAATAATTTTAGTTCAACTTTAGAGTTAGGGATAAATAATCCAACTCATCATTCACATATTGATCATGATCATGCTTGGAATAAATTAAAAGGTAACATCAAATTGATTTATTCTTGACACTACATAACATACACAGCTAGCAACTCCCTAAGGACCCTAACGTTAGTTGTCATCCAAAAACTTGTTTGAAATACCATGACGACAGGAACAGTACAAGAGTCCTTATTGCTGGCAGTAGGGGTGAACATGGTTCGGTTCGGTTCACCCCACTTTTTGGGGGAACCGAAATCGAACCGAAATTAAGGTTGAACCGAGTCTTCGGTTCGAATCGAAATTAAAAAAAAAACAACTTTAAAGTAAATAGGAGGCGCTAGCCATTGGGCGACGCGCTCCTCTTTGTTATATATTATATATTTAATATATATTCGGTTCATTCGATTTTTCAATGCAAAATCGAACTGAACCGTCAGACCTCTCAACCCGAACCGAACCGAACCGGCCGGTTCGGTTCGGTTTTACGGTTGAACCGTATTATGAACAGCCCTAGCTAGCAGCTAGTATTTGACCAAATGTTGTCATATTTTAATCATTAGTTGCTTCACAAAGTAATTATCGGCTAAAGTAGATATTCGAAGATAAATCTATGTTAGTCATCTCTTATTTTGGTGTAATATTTTGAGAGTATGATAATTTTATATTATATCCGTTATTTTATATCACATTAGAGTCATTAATGATATTTATCTCGACTTTGATACATTTTGAACCCCTTCTAAGTTCAGATATCTCCTATTATCAATGGATAACTTCATCAGCTCAAAAATGAAAATTAGACTTATCAAAATTTATCATTGATAAGTGCTTGATAAATTATTTAATTTATCAAAGTGAAAAAATAATTATCAAGACTGATAAACCTCTTTCATCAGAAATTATCAAGACTTATCTGATTATCAAAGATTAAAGATTAGTATATCCATGCAATGAGAAATACTTAATATAAAAATACTCTTACACTTGAGTCGTAAAATTGTTCTCCGTTGATCCATTATGAATCAATGAATGAACCATGATATGTCAAACATGTCATCTTATAAACCTAATTTAAATATTTATGACTCCCAACTCAAATATTTACGAGTCAATCTAAATTTGTATGAGCGTATAATAACTTAAAACTTACATTAAATATTTCTCAACTTATTATCACTTTTTGTTTCATCTTAGTTAATCGTATAATATCAAAGAATTAAGATATATCGTAATTGTGATGCCAATTTAAGTAGAGAGAACATTTATCAAATCCCAGTGGGGATGATCGATGCGCGTACGGTCATGCAGAACCTGGTAACAACAGTCGCATCTTTGACGATAAGCTGATGCGCGGCTCGAGTCATCCGGCAGAAGAGAAGAAGAGAAGACACCGGCGAGCGCGGGGATCAAAGGCCAGGGCAGGTTTATTTCATACGATCTTTTCTAATAATAACACAGCCATTCTCTAGATTTTCTTTACCCACAAAAGACGAATTAAGGGTACCGTGGGACGAAAATTAATCTAGAGTGATAAAAAAAATAGAGAAATGTTATGATGCGGCAGGGTCTTTTCATACGGCTCCGCCATAACATAACACAGATTGTTGGATTTCAATCTAACGGCGGAGCGTTACAGTATATTCGTGTTTGGTGTTCGGGTGTTCGAAATATTCTTTGTTTGGTGTTTGATTCTACTCGGTGTTCGATTCTGTTTGGTAAATATAGATAGACCGTTAGATTAAAATTAACGATCTGTATTGATGATACGGCGAGGTCGTATCCAAAGACTATACCGTATCATAGCATTACTCCATATATGTATATGTATATATATGCAAGTAATTTAAAGAAAATTTTAATATTTGACTGATTATTCACTCTCACAAAATAGATGTGAATTTATAACAACGAGACCTCGCATTTGTGAGTAACTCGACTTAATATTTGTTGGATCGAATATTAAGTCTTTCTTAATATTTAATTGGATAAATTGATTAAAATTTATTATCAAATATTAACTTTTTTTTAATTTTTTGACAGAGTTATACTTTATTATAATAAGTATTATTTTCTGTTACGTAAAATTTTATTACAGTAAAATTAATTGTTTAATTAATTTATCTTATATAATTTAAAATTAAGATCGGATGTCATATATAGTGGCAGTCTCCACACGTGCTTCAAGAACACTTCCTCGACGACTACGAACACTTGAATAGATAAGAGGACAAAATATATATAATTAGATGGCGAGACAGTGAGCATTTTGATATCAATAGCCGGACAAAGATACGTGTTCACGTTGGGGGAGTCGTGTGAAGTGGACAGCGCCTTCTAACCCCTCAGAGCGCGCACCATGCTCGATCGATGTCCCAAGGGGCAGACCAATGTTTGGGGACTCGTAAGCTATATATTTGATGTGTGTCGAGACAGTACTGTTGGAGAGATGTGTTAATTTGCGAACATATATAAATTACAGCTTCCTATTTACACCAAACAAATTATATTACATATGATTGTTTTAATGTGCGATTATGCATGCATCAAGATCATCGTGCATGCCATCCCCTCGAAGTGTGTTTAATTTCTCTCATCGCAAAAAAGATTGCTCGCAAAATTTCTTCATATGAAAAATGATGTCCGAATTAACATGACCATGCATGCATGTACGAGGATTAATCCGCTCCACATGCAACTCCAGCGAGGGAGTAAAGAACATTCGAAGACATGGATCACTCGACAGATCAAACACTCAGAATTTAAAAGCTATTGTTCTCATTTTATATAGACAAGCCTATATATACTGACGTCCGCAAGGACATCATCGTTACTTATGTTCATATTAACAAAACGAAGAGCTAGCTAGCTAGCTCTCAAGCATTCCAGAGTCGTCCCAACAATTTTTTTTTTCTTTCCAAGAACTCAATTCCCATTATTTTATTGATTATTATTAATGAAACTTGAGGACAACCCGAGTTCTAAAACCACGAAAATGACACATGACATATTAAAGAAAAAAAAACTAAGATAGAATCCAATTGACCGATAGTACTAAAAATTCCAGACTCATAAGAAAGATGGTTTTAGAATTTCGAAGAAGATCGATCTCAAGAATATATACGTCCAAGAATAGTTCTAAGACGTCTAAACGTCGAGAACACCGTTCATTATCATCATCCTTTCAGATGCTATATGCATGCCAGATCAAGCACTAAATTCAGATTGGCGTATGAAGTATTCGTCGGCTGCTGAATTTGTTAAAGTTGAAAATATTTTCATGTCTAATTTTCGATTTCATCAAGAGACGTCAGAAATAGATTCGGAGGAAGAAGACATGGAACGTTGCTCACGACGACCGGGTTTACGCCCTCGAGCTATTCTTCGGCGAACTCATTCGTGAGATAGATCTTCTTTGAAATTTTAGATAAGCCCTTCAATTCTTCTGTTGTTCATCTGTATTTGGCTATGCCTCTGGTTGTCTGTTCTGATTATTAATAAAAACTTCGGCCACCTTTGGCCTTAAAAAAAAAACTCTCATATTTTTAGTAACATGTAGTTTTTCTTCATCTTTTTTTTTATAAGATGTCAATTGTGATATTTTCATATAGTGCGATTCAAAACTTGTACTTGCAAGAAAGATGAGAAGGTCAAAATTTAAAAATTGAGTTGTAAGGTTGGAGGATGAGCTTAGGGGTTTAAAATACCTTATAAACAAAATTAAAAAAAAAATTATCATCATCCTTTGATCCTTGAACGTAAGGCTCAGATTATAATTTAGCTCTCGACATAAAAATATTTTCCATCTTAACAAGCTCTATCACACGTGTAGTTTTTTGTAGCAGATTTGGAGCTAGGCAAGGTGTCTGATGTGGAGAGGTTATAAGAGACCGAACATGTGACATCGGTAAATAAATTCTAACTCCTCTTTTACGATTCGGACGTGAGATAAATTTTCGACTACTTAAAGATGAACAGCCCTCATCTTTATAATTAAGCCACATCGACTGTGGACAATGGACTTTGCTCATCAGCGGTAGCCGTCCCAAGTGAATGGAACAGTGAAATGTGAGCAGGACGAGCACTCATCCGACAAGAAGCTAGCGACCCGAACAAAGGACTAAGCCACGAAAAGGTAGCTATAGAAATATATACACACACCCTTGGGCATGTCGCTATATATGGCAGGTATGTATGTACTGGTGCTCATAAATTTCTAGGTTTGGATCCGCCCTATCTTATTCATAGGCGGGTAACTCGGCTTTTGGGAGGTGACCCATTCCGGTGGTGATGATGGCCCAAGTACTACTTTGGCTATTAATATGTTCACTTGTAGCTGGTATTTATTGAAGTTTTTAAAACTATATATATATAGGGCTGTAGCGATCAAGAAGACTATCATTACTTGGAGTTTTGAGGGAAGGATGTGGGATGCTCGTCAACTGGCCTTAAAATGTCCTTCCTTGTGAATAAAAGTGTCTGTAGTCACTATTGATGGTGATATAGAGATAAAAAAAAATTGTCACAATTGTACTTAATTTTTGTGGTAAATTCTCATTGGTCGCTAAATAATATGTATAGCTACTAACATAAACGTAATTACAGATACTGTTTGGTAATTATTTGGCACCATATTAGCGACAATAATGGCGGTCGCTATTGATCGTCACAATAACAAACTTGTGATTTGGTCGCAAATAAGTATATGTTTGGCCGCTACTGTAATGGTTGGCCACAAAAATTTATTCGCAACTAAATATTTGGTTGTTGTTTCTACGATGATAACAATATTTTTTGTCACAACTAAATAATTTTGGTCGCTACTTGTATAGTGTTAACGATAAAAAATTTTAGTTGTAATTAAATATTTTTGGACTTTTTAAATAATACTAATAGTGTTTATCACAATTAAATATTTGTTATTATTTTTTAAAGTATTAGTAACTATAGTGTTTGGGCGCAATTCAATATTTTTGGAAGCTATTTTTATAATAAAAAATGGCACATTCAATTGTTTTTGAATATTTAATCATTATTTTTATAATATTGGTGACTTATAATTTTTCCTTTGGCCACAAAAAATGGAATCCCTTCTTAATGTCATTATACATAAGACAATCTTACTAGGAACAAGATAATGATAGGAGATACATAGATATGACATTTGGCTTCTCATGCTGAATAAGTTTCGATGTGTAAAAATTAGAAAATTGTAAGGAGAAGATACCTCCGTAGGAGGGCATTCTTAAAGCACCTGTAGAAGAACATGCTCCCACTAAATTGTGATGATATGAGAGAAATAACGTAACCTAGAACCCCATTTTCCATCACATATATATTTCTAGACCAAGTTCTTTTGGATCTGTCTCCACCATCTATGATGACTTGTTCATTATAAAATTGTGATGATATGAGAGAAATAAATAACTATTTTTTATAATAGTAGTAACAAACATACGTTAATCACATCCATTCATTCACTATCGCCAAACAAAATATCAAAGTATCACATTTAGTTATTAAACATACAATATTACAGTACTTGCCAACTTAAGTTTATAACTTTTCACCAAACAAAAATTATATAAAATCAGAACAAGCATTAACTGTGTTGAAGATCAAATATACAAAAATAAAGTGAAAATTTATAAAGGCTTCTGACGATGATGATGAAGAGGTTGCACCATGAGAAGCAAATCATTTTGGAAAAAAAGTAAATAAATTAAATGAGAACTTTAATATTTAAATAAAAAATATATTTTAATTTGTTAAATTTGTCACCAATGTAAAGAATAGATTTTTAGCATGAAGACGTTGGTGGAATATTATTTATATTCAGCAAATTTATCAAAAAAATCAATCTTGCTCGGTTGATCCTCAAGTTGATCTTGAAAAGTCCCCAACTCTAGCTTGCTCTAATTGTTTCTATCTAATTGTGGGGTGACGGGAGAAATTAAGTAGCTCTCTCTCGTTGACTGGAGAAAGTTTTGATTAGTTGTCTCCCTAGTATGTTGAATATAAGAACATGATTTAATTATTGTGAATTTAAAAAATATAAAACTTCATGAAATTTTTGTGATATAAACTTATATGTATAAGCTTAATACAAATCATACCCTGGTGAGAGCATACTCTGACTTTGGAGTTTAGTTTTTTCCCAAATCTTGAATTATATATATATATAATATATATATATATATATATATATATATATATATATATATATCACCTAGCGTCATCACCAAATAACCTTTCTGTCCAGCCATGACATGTAATATCGCTCTCTCATCTAATGGCACCAAGGAATTCTCACCTCACAAAATAGCAACTGTCGAATACTGGTTTATCCAATCACTCTAGTTCCCTAACTCATCCCATAAAGAGATTACAAAAGAGAGATTATATTTTAATCAAACATAGTTTGGCGCGCCACTATATATCTATCGATGGGGATTGGCTGTATCGGATCGTACATGGGTAGGAATGATAAAAATATACAGCACAAGGTGCATGGGCGATTGGCTCTCGCCATCGCCATTGTTTGGTGGTGTTGTTTTCCATTGGAAATAATTACGGCATGACAATGTATATGACGTCATAAAATATTGTTCTTGGCCCCAATCAGATTGGTCGGTGATGCGATTGGCATAACAAACTTCGCTCAATCTCCGTTGGTCAAATGGAAATGTTCAACTTACTCTCACATTTAAAGTGAGATTGTATCTTTATATCTAAGCTAACTTAGTTATTAGATATATGTACTGATCACTGATGTTGAAACTATTGGAGTAAATTTTGTTAGCTATTAAGTAATAAATTATTTTTAAGTAAATAAGTGATTGAAATTAATATTTAAATTTAAATTAAATACATACTAACTTACAATTTTGTAAATATAAAATTGCATTATAATTGATAATCTAACATTAACAACTAACGACGCAACAACTTAATAGCGACCAAGATTAAAAGTTTGTCTCTAAAATTAATATTAGAGAGTGAACATTGGTCGCTTTTGTATGGACGCCATTAGCGACCAACAATGTCTTGGCCGCTATTTCTTCTTTAGGGTTTAGCGTTTACTATCCTATTGTCGCTAATGTAAATTTTATAGCGACCAACATTTCGTCGCTATTGACATATAGGGTATGTTAGGATCATAAAAAGGTCGCTATTACAATCTTTTAGCGACTAATGATGCGTTGGTCACTGTAGGGTGGACTTTTATCGACCATTAACTATTTTGATAGAAAATATATGTTTTCTGTGACCAATTTTAATTGGTCGCTACAGACCAAATCTTTTGTAGTGCCATGTTTGGTTGGGAATGACTAACCTTCATGAAGTTAATTTTTATGATTTGATTTGTTTATGTGGAATTCAGATTAAAGGACAGGTTAGCAACATGGGAGTGCCTCAAATATTTCTTTTTCTCTTGAAGTAGTCAATTTGGTTCTTTTAGGAAACATTTTTTCAAACCTTCGAAATGACTAATCCAGTAAAAATGGCTGAGCTTTTTAACTAATGTAATTCACCTACTTCCTATCTCATCTTAGAACGATTAATAATCAACATTTTCCACAAAGGAAGCTACTTGAGACCACTTGTAATCAAACTTTCCGAATGTTATTAAACATGACTCGCAAATATTTGGACAGAAAATTAAAAAAGAAACACACACACACACAACACACACATTGCCAGCTTCTGTATTGGATCCTTTTTTTGTGCCTCCAAAAGGCAGGAGTGAATGAACTCACTCCTTTTCAATAAAACTTTTAGAATTTAAAATACTCATTGGAAGAAAATTCTGATGATGGCTTCTCACCCATTAGAGTTTGTTAATTTAAGAAAGGGAGATGGTGGGCTTGCAACAACAAGAAAATAGTCGGTTTTGAGCCTCCACTGGGCCAAGTGGGCCATATCTGTGTCTGACTAGATCACATTGTTATAGACTTCCACGGATACTCTCCAAAATATGGCCCTGTTTTTTGATAAGATAGTTTTTTTTTTGTGACGAAAATGTTAAAAGCTAGTGTTAAATATCAACATAAGCCTAACTTAGGGTGCTCCTTTGTTCCCAAGGCTATCAAATTCCTAGGGTCACATTCTTCAAGGATTAAATGTGAGTAAATAGGCAAGTCTTGGAGAATTGAGCATAGGACATCTTTACCATATATGAAGCCCACATCTGTCGAAGATTAAATATAAACATGCTAAATATCTCTTTCTAAGAAATAAAATTGGAACCTCGTGATCATAAGACAAAATCTTTACCAATCCACTTTGATGGACGTATCGGGTAGCAGTTCATACTCGTGAATGAAGTTAAATGTGTTCAATAAGTCAAATAAGAAAACCCATCATCCTTAACTGATATCGTCTGTTGGTTGCTGCCGACTGTCGTTGGCCAATATAGCGATGTGGCGGGCACCAGTTGGAGATAGACATTTAGATATGGGCAATGGAAAGTAATGGTCCCATTGGATTTGTGATGCTAAAAAAAAAGGAAAAATTCCTCAGCCTTGATTGAGTGAATTGCCATTGTTATTTTCATTTTAGTTTACATTCTCTAACGCAGAATTAAGCGCCTCCAGATGAATCAATGTTGAGGAGAGCATGTATGTGTGTGTGCGTGTGCGTGTAGCCTTAGAATTATCAAATTCTCGTGTATATCACTAAAATCTTGGCCTCATCGCTTATATCTTATATTTGATTGTATTTTATCATATACATGCCCCTATTAATTGTTTTATTTCCTTAGATCTGTCCAACTTTTGTTGAGTTGATGAGATAGAATGGCTAATCTACCGCTCACTTCAAAATCCCATCAAAATTGTTTACCTATTAATTTCTCACTTTCTAGTGTTGGATAAGAATATTTCTTTGTTTTTATTTGATGGTTCTGTTTGCATCTTACTAAAGAATTCTAGAATCTAATCTCTGACTAATTGAAGAGATAGAATGATGATTTTTTTTGTTAAACATGGGGTATAGGTGATGATGTCAAGATGTTAAGGATACATATAAGAATACCGTGGTTTTCTCAAGGGCGTAACATATACTTTTTATTTCCTGTTTTCTAAAATGGATAGTGAAGACACGTGGGTGGACCAACGAGATAGAATGTTGTATCTAATTGTGTGCTCCAATGAGATTGATACAGGTGGAGGCAACATATCTAAGTCAAAAATTTTTGAAAAAAAATACAAAGAAAAAATTAGATTAAAAAGCGGAAGATTACTCATATTGGAAAGTATTTGACATCCAAACTATTACAAAGAACAAATAATTTTTTAAAGAAGGTGATATGTGACATAGTTTTGGAAGCTAGTTTTGTCACACTAAGAAGTAACACGACACTATGCATTTGACATATATATAAAGACTTCTATTATTAAAGGGTATTCATGGCTTTTCTTCCACCATGTGTTACAAAAAGTGCCTCTTAAAATATATTTTTCTATAACAATAACAGAAGGAAATATTTTCAAAAATATGTCATAATGGAAATCAATTTTCTATGCATCAACTAGTGTTTTTTTTTGTGCTATGTAAGTTACCCTAGTCTTTGAAATTTTATAGACACGTCATGTATTCAATATCTAAGATGCTAAGATGCACATCTTAAATTCTGAAGGTATACAAATCTTAAGAAAATTCCTTTTAAACCTACGGAGCTTAGGTGTTGAATTCTCTCTCTCTCCTAATGTACGATAGAATGTCTAACCAACTGAGTCACTTTTGTTGTACCGGTTTACACAGTGACACTCTTTAACATTAGCTTCATCAGAAACACGTAGACGAAAACCATTTGCTCAAGTTCAACGGAGATTACCATAAAAATAAATTAATAGATAAAACCTTGTGTGTTCAAATGCCATAAGAAATTGGATTGTCAATTGAGTCGCATGGGGTGCAAACTTGAAGAGACCCAAGCCCAACATGGTCCTCAAAGGCTGGCCTTGGTCTCTGCCTAATTCAGAGAAGAAAGGAAAATGACAAGAAAAAGAAGTACTTCAACATAAAAATAAAAAATAAAAAAATCTGATGCCTAATTGACATGATTGTTGTTTGACAATTAGATTAATTGACGTATTAATAAACTTCTTTTCTCTCGATATCATCAATTCTAACTTATTTAATGGTTATAACAACTGACGTTATATTAGGGATATTTTAACCGGTTGCAAAAGTTAAGGGTATGCTTGTATTAGCTATCTCTTCCTTGCTAGCACTTCCATACAACGAAGAAACGACAAAACTTGAATCTTTATGGAATATTCGTCTTTATTTTTTTTACAGAAGTTAATTAACTACGATGGTATATTTGTAATATTTTTTATTTATGAGTTGTATTTTTAACAATATTTTAGTAATGATGATATATTTGCCATTTTATGATGGTTTCTATGCGGAAAAACCCTTATGTAATATATACATTGAAGCATAGTTGGGAACAATCCAGTATATAATACAAGACATTTATTGAGGTAACATGAACCACACCAAAAGAAGGTAGAAAAAAAAAAACAAACCGAAGGAACATCCAAACAACCAGGAACAAATTGCAACACTCGGAAATACTTATTCTTGCAACGCAGCGGTGTCGAACACTTGAAGAGACAGAGAAGGTTAGAGTTTGTCACCATCACAGGTAACAGAGGGTATATGTTGGATCTTGCACCATTCCTCTTCCCGTTTCTCTTTGAGCCTCCGAATGAATTCATCGGGCATGTCACTTAGTTGCAACTCCTGCAGTGTGGTTATGTGCTGTAACCCCTCTGGAAGAGTCTTCAATTTACGACAATAAGTAATGGTTAAACGTTTCAGACAGGGCATGGCTCCATTGTCTATGATGCATTGCTCCAATTCCTCTAGTTTATGTAAGAGTAGCTCTTCCAATTTTGTGAATTCCTGTGGAGAGAAGACCATCACCTTCCCAGAGTACGCATTTTCAGATAATCGTAGGATCTTGAGGTTGGGGAGGCATTGCAACGATGCCAACCCCTCTTGCTCAGATAATAAGTTAGGAATACACAATATCAATTGAATGAGGGATGATGGGAACTGGAGGCTCTGATGCTGTTGTCGGTTCAACTGTCGTTGCATCTGCGATTTCCTCCCAACTAGAGTACTTAGATAGTCTGAACAACGGATGTTTGGCCCATACGAGAATGGGGTGATGTCAAGTTCGTGCAGGACATTACAGTTTACCAAGGCTGCTAACACAAATTTAGCAACCATCCTGATCACTTTGTCTATCTCAATAAAAAAAAGTCAATTCTAACTTGTTAAGGAATCTCATTTTCTCCAAACACTCGGGGAGCATTGTGGCATGGTTTTCTTGGATGCACCATATTTTTAAAACCCGAGATTGGTGAACTCACCAAGGCACCTTCCCATCCGTTGCCGGCTATTATACATCCCAATGTCTGTAAATTGGCCATGCAATTAACATTCTTTCTACTTGTCCCTTTCAAATAAAATCTAACAGAAATTATGTGCCTCATTTTCAAAATAGTACCAGGCAGAGAACACCAAAAACCTAGCCGCAAAGTCTGTAGGTTGCGCAGCATGCCTATGGATGATGGAAGTGTATCTATACATGTCTCCTCCAATCCCAGGAACCTTAGGTGGACCAAGAATCCTATTTGCTTTGGCAACTTCCCAATATTGGACCATTTACATTAAGCACCCTCAACAGCTTTAGATCATTAACAGGAAAAGACAGATGGAATGAGTAGTCGGAGTACCAGAACATGGAACGCACCGAGCCTAGCCAAGATGAATTACTATTCTTGGAGAAGCTTTTCTTGCTATGTATAGCAACACGGCGCGGGGCAGAAGTAGAGCCGACATTATTGGCTGGCAAGTGATTTCCTACTACATTAATGCATAGAAACTTTTCTTCTTTACCTTGAGAGTTTGAGAGATCGAGCAGAAGGTCGTGGATGCGACAGCTCTCCACACCTCCCGTCAAATTTCGCTTCACAACTTGGATCATGGATCTATCGACCAGTTCCTCCAGGTAATCTTCTGCCACCTCCTCCATTGTTTCTTGCCCCCTCTCTTGGATGAATCCTTCGGCAACCCATAGCTGGATTAACTCCTCTACATCGATTTCTGAATCTTCTGGGAACAGACCAAAGTAGAGGAAACATGATCTGAGGTAATAGGGTAACGCATCATAGCTCAATGCCAAAATCCTTTGGATATTTTGACCATCTTCCCCTTCATGTAATTCATATGTGATCCGCTTGAGGACTTTCCTCCACTCAACCTCTGATTTTTGTTTCTGGATAGAAGTCCTCCAACACGGTGATTGCAAGAGGTAAACCAGCACACTCTGAGACCATGTGCTTCCCGAGCTCTCTTAGACCTTCCGGGCATCCTCCTCTACTTCCGAAGGCCCTAAACAGAAAAGATCCCAACTTTTTCCTTCATCTAGAAATTGGGGTTTATATATGAAACCATGTGGATCTACATGCCAAGCAATCTCTTCTCTGCGAGTAGTAAGAATTATTCTACTGCCGCCTCTTCCTTTTGGCAAGGCACCACGAACGGCATCCCAAGCTGCTCTATCCCAAATGTCATCAATTACCAGCAGATACCTTTTCGCAGTCAAATAGTCTCTCAACTTATTCTCCATACCTTCTAGATTCATCTTAACTATGTCTTCCTTGCTAGGATTACAAATTTTTCTAGTATGATTGCAATAGCTCTCTGTGCTCCCAATTTTGAGATACATAAACCCAAGCTTGACAGTCAAAGTGCTTCTTAACATCATCAACATTAAACTTTTCTTGCTAGCGTGTCTTACCAAGACCCCCCATTCCCACAATAGAGACAGCAGTGCGTTGTTGATTTTCTATGGTAAGTTTCTCACTTAATATCTTACGTCCTGTTCAAATCCCACGACGTCAGTTTCCTCAACGATAGGCATAACTTTGTGTAGAATCTTCTTCGAAGAGTGTGAACCCTCTCCTTCATCGGACTGTCTGAACTCGATGCCAAAATCAAATCTGCTAGCTGTGATTTTCTGAAGCATCTTGTTGATCCCTTCAATCTCTGTTCCCAAATGGTGACGAATCTTCAAGCGACGGGCATGATTGGCGCAATTTTTTAAAGAGCCCATGAACCCACGCCACTTCTGGAATTCCACTTCATATACATACCTATCGATGGCATCCTCTGCTCGAAAGGCTACATTTCTAACTTGGCTTATCCAAACCTTGACCCTCTCACTGTCTCTCTGTCTGGCATCGACATCTTTCAAGAACGCTTGAAGCAATGCAAGATCATTTTGGAGAGAACAGATGTTGATGTCTAGTTCTACAACCAGATCCAATTGGCTTGAAAGGAATGCGTCAAGCTTCTTTATGAGGAAAGCTACTGCACTCTCAGCCATACCTTCTATAACTGCATGGAAAGAAAGTTACTATAATTACGAAGATTCAAATATAATCAAATATGAGTGAACGGGGTGCAAATTAGCAGCATGCCCTTGGCCCCATAATGGCGTTAGGATCATCAAGATCTAGGGGATGGTTGGCAGGTCATTTGCCAGTACAATGGTGATGGCGGGATGGCCAAAATTATAAATCTACGTCCATGTATTTTATATTCCTAGGTTCGAAGTGCTGTAGGATATATGTTGCAGGTCTAAGGTAGTAGCGGCAAATGATGAAAATCCATAAATGTTAACTAATATAAGAAGACATAATTGCTTTGAATTTATGATAGTCAGAACTTTTGTACCCTAGCTAGGACCGGATATTGTCACAAGAAAATGAAGGTTTCCTTGTAAATTTTCATATTCAGTCCAGAGCCAAATAAACTTGACTTTTCCTAGAAACAGATCCTTTTAGGCAGCACCCTTTTGTAATCTTTATAATTATCCTACAAAACAGGAGCTATCTCATGGAAAAATTATTTTTTTCTTGGGTTGAAATCACTGAATACTCAAGTAAAAGCTAATTGCTTAAGTAACAAGGACTAAATACGAACCACCCAAAATCTTGGGAGGTAATGGAAAAAGGAAACTACATGATTAATTAATAAGAATAGCACATAGAATTGATGCATAGACAAATGAACAAAGAATAAGTGACTTGTATGAAGTGGGTCATAGATCTAAAACAGAATGCCAATGGGTCTGTGCAAAAGAACAAAGCAAGGCCAGTTGTAAAGAGTAATTCATTAGAACAAGAAACTAATTATGACAAAATGTTTGCCCAATTGCAGGATTAGACACAAAAAGAGCTCAATAGGCAGTACGGCAAAGAAGGGTTGGCCACTTCAAAAATTAGATGTGAAATCTGCACTATTATTGAGTTAATTACATATATATATATATACATATATCTTTGTCTTTGAAAACTATCACATTCTTGTTTATACCCTTCAAAAATCAGCCTCATTAAATATACACAATATTTTAAATATGATCATCAGATACAACACCCCCCATTCTTACCCCCCCCCCCCCCCCCCCCCACACACACACACCAAATAAGCCACTAGAAGGCAATGTTTCTGCCACCTTCCCCTACAATCTCACCAGCCTCTGCTATGAACCCACTGCTGGTCCACCCCCACAGTGAGATCCACTTCCAAAGCATCTCAAGAGCCACAATATTCCCTTTTAGGCACCATGGCCCACTAATTCAACCCATGTAAATGTGGATAACCCACAACCCACTACAGTTATTTTAACCCTTGATCAAAGGTGAGGGATGGTCTACCTTTAATTGCTGTGTCAACAAGAAACCCAAAACAAAAAACAGTAGGTGCAACTGTGTGTGATTAAAAAGAAAAGAGAGGTGAACCCGAAGGGTGCTACTGCACAACTGTGGCTAGGAAGGAAATTAAGGAACCAGAAGGGTGCTACTGTGTGTGGCCGTGACTGGGAGAGGAAAACCAGTGCAAGGCTGTTCGACTAGCCGTGAGCTGGGTTTTCATGTAGGTGAGCACAGGGGAGCAAGAAAAAAGAAAAGGGAAGAAGACAAGGGCAACATAGAGGTCGTTCTCAATCATCCGGATAATGTTCTCGCCAATAAGGGAGTACCTCAGCTACAGTGCAGAGCAATGATTATTTGATTTTGTCTATTGTGATCATATTTTTTCTTGTGTGCGCGAAGATCTTGAGTGATTGATTGAAACAAGTGCTCTTATCATGTACACCATGGAGATAGTTCTTGCTACCTATGACATTGGAAATTTTGATTTTGACAAGATGGGGAACCATGGCACAACAGATAACATCGGCATGGGTGACATCCACAATTACATACCAACTTTTGTTGCAAGTTGGTGCTAAGGATGTGATACATATGACTGATTTTGTTGGGTAAAAAGTGGTTTTAGGAGGGGCAATTAAAAAAGGGAGAAAAAACACAAAAATTTGATAAAGTAAAAGGTGCATAAAAATGTGTGCAAGTTTTGTCCCTTATGTGAGGACCTTAGTCCCACATGAGAAATCTCTAAGAGATGTAGGACTTTATAACTCCAAGTGTCCATGAGACTATGTCTTATAGACAAAGGTGGGGGTATGCTAGACCATATCACGCACGCGAGCCGCCGGGTTGGGCGGGCGTGCGTGCGTGATGGCGTGGTCCTATCGGCTTGCCTTGGTACCTTTTTGTCTCTTATTTTTGCATTTTCCCCTTTTCTTAGAGAGATTGGGCCTGTTTGGGCCGGTCCCTGAACTGGCCCATTGTCTTGACTTTTGCGGGTGTGGGGTGTTTCATATAGCGATTAGGTCTCCCTAATCGTGGTTACAGTTTTCTGAAACGCTTGTTTGACTCCCCTGGGAGAAACCACTCTTTGTGCTGCTGCTCTCTCTCTCGCCCCCTCTTCGCGCCGGACTGCTCACCGACAAGGTCGCCGCCGACTGCTCTTCCGTTCGGGTGAGCAATCGATCTCCGGTGTTCGGATCGCTGGGACCGTCGTCGAGCACTCTCTCCGGTGTCTGGTGCATGCTTTCTTCACTTACTTTCTATGAGATAAGATTAGGTTTCTTGTATAGCTTTTGTCTTACGGAGTCGATCTTGTGCGAGATCGATTTCGTGTTTCGTGGTTATACCCTGGGAGAAGGTCACCGGACCCCAATTGCACCATATAGTGGGGGCGATACTTTCTCTAAGGTGAGTTCTATTATGGAACGCCTCCATAGTCTTCTTTCGATTTTTGATTATTCTATAATCTCCATGCTTATGATCCATAATCTCATGATATATTTCTATTTCAGGGTGTGCCCATGAACATGTTACTTCTTATTATGGTTTCCATGTGGTTTGCACTAATGTACGTGATGGTGAATTACCATGCTCTATGCCATATTCCCACTGTTTTAACAATAGATGAGGCTAAATTTTATTTAATGGAAGGTTAGATGATGAAGACTTGATATCATATTTCACAAAGGGAAATGAAGCTCAATAAGGCTTTTGTTTTTGTAGCTAGTGGGAAGAAATATCACACTCTATACAAATTGCGTGTAAAGCTTGTGATGAGCAGTTGAATTTTACAGAGAAGACTTCAGCATAGAATTGTGGCATGTGACTGGGAGACATAAGCAAGAAGGGGATATAACTTTTATTTGGGAGAGAGTCTTATTGTACTATAAAAGGTACACATCTGAACTCATGGTCTAATTGTTTCGTTGGTAAACAACATAGAGTTTCTTTTGCTAGTCCTATTTTGTCTAAAAAATTGCATGTCTTGGACTGTGTATGTAATGATGTTTGTGGTCCCTTAAGGACAAACACTCCCACTGGAACTATTAATATTTCTGGTACTAGTGGTGCACTTTATTTGTCACTTTCATACTTGACTTTGGGCCAAAAGTTTGGGCCTATGCTTTGAAGACTAAATATCAAGTTATTAATATTTTCAAAGAGAATCATGCTAGGGTTGAAATGGAGATAAATAAGAAATTGAAATGCATAAGATCAGATAATGTTGGTGAGTATATAGGATTGTTTGATGATTGACAGGCATCCAATATGATATGACAGTTCCTAGTATAGGTCAGCATAATGCAATTGCAAATAGGATGAATCACACCACCATGGGAAAGCAAAATAAGATGTATGCTTTCATAGGCTAAGCTACCCAAAAAAAATTGGGATGAGGCTTTGATGACTACAATTGATGTGATCAACTTGTCACCCTATACAGTACTAGATGTTGATGTTGCACAACATGTATGGTTAGGAAAAGATATCTCTTATGGACACATGAAAGTGTTTGTTTGTCTTGCATTTGTCCATGAGCTAGACATGGAGAGATCCAACCTGGATGGCAAGACACACAAAAAATAATTTCTTGGTTACTCACATAATGAATTTGGTTATAGGCTTTGGGATTCAAAAGGCAGGAGATGTCTAGAAGCAGAGATGTGATCTATTCGATGATCAAACTCTTAATAATTTGAAAAACAAGACACCAACCAAGAATTCTGGAAGGATTAGAAAAATGTGACCCAATTACTTCTCCAGTACATCAAGTTGACAAGGGAGATGTGCAAGAAGATAATGTAGAGGTGGATGTTGACTTACTTGCAAGACATGTAGTTGAATAGGTAGAAGCTGGGTGAATAGGAAGAAGAAGGAGAACAACCTCCTATAGAACCTTAGTTGAGAAGATGCTCTAGAGAACATCAACCTTCTAGAAGACACTCTACAAATGAGTATGTAATGCTTACTAATGCAAGTGAACCAGAGTGTTACCAGAAGGCAATTGAAAGTGACCAGAGAAATGAGTGATTAGTAGCCATATAGGCAGATATGGATGCTCTACAAAAGAATCATACATATGATATGGTAGTACTATATACCAAAGAGAAGGAAGACCTTGAAGAATTTCAAGTTGAAGACTCCAAAATTGTGTTCTCAACCAAAGTACAAAGCTAGATTGGTTGTGAAAGGTTTTGGTCAAAAGAAAAGTATTTACTTTGAAGAGGTTTTTTTTTTCTCTCTCCTATTGTTAAAATGTCTTCTATTCGTGTTGCTTTAGGCGTTACTACTAGTGTAGACTTGGAGGCTGAGTAGTTGGATGTAAAGATAGCTTTCCCTGACGGTGATTTGGATGAGAAAATTTATATGGAGCAACTAGAAGGTTTCAAAGTCAAAGGCAAAGAAAATCTAATTTGCATGTTTAGAAAGTACTTGTATGGGCTGAAGCAAGCTCCAAGACAATGGCACAAGAAATTTGATTCATTTATGACTAAAAATAGATGCAAAAGAATGACCTCAGATCATTGTGTGAACATCAAATGTGTTGATGAAGATTTTATTTTTATTCTCATACTTTATGTTGTTGTATAGTTGGTTGGGAAAGGTATGTCTACAAGTGATAGGTTAAAGAAGGAATTGAGTCCATTGCAATGAAGAACATGAGGCCAACAAAATAAATACTGGGCATGAAGATTTCCATGATAGAAGAAACAAGAAGTTTGGTTATCACAAAAGAAATACATCCCAAAGGTAGTGTTGGATGGGTTTAGTATGAGTAATGCAAAGCTAGTTGGTTCTCCTCTTTCAAGTCACTTCAGGTTGTGCTTAATGTAGTGTCCATCAAGTAATGAGAAGGAGAAAATACAAAAGGTTCCTTACACTTTAGTAGTCATTCGTTTGATGTACAATGATATGTATAAAGTCAGCCATTGCATATGCAATGAGTGTTGTGAGTAGATTTCTTGAAATATAAATAAAGAGCATTGGGTAGTAGGGAAGTGGATCCTTAGATATCTTAAAGGAATCTCCAAAGTATGCTTAAGCTTGAGGAGGACCACCTGTACTGACATGATACATAGATACATATATGGCAAGAGATATTGATACAAGGAAGTCCACATAGGATATTCAATTTTACAGAAGGAGCATGTCATGGCAATCTACATTACATAGGTGCATTGCTCTCTCTACCATAGACGTAGAATATATTGTTGCTATAGAGTTTTGCAAAACGATGTTTTGGATGAAGGAATTCTTATAAGAATTGGGGTTGGAATAATAAATTTTTGTAGTGCATGGTGATAGTTAGAGCACCATCCACTCGTGCAAAAGCCTAGCTTTCATTCCAAGTCAAATCATATTGATGTTAGGTACCACTAAATCTGAAATGCGTGAGAAGAGAAGTAGTTGAAACCTTAGAAGAATTCACACTGATTCTAATGAAGCAGACATGTTGATAATGGTTTTTCTAAAAGAATGGCAAGAGGTGTGTGGACGATTGGTCGACATGACTATACTGAGTAGTTAGTGGACAATCACTTTTACAAGTTGAAGGGGGAGGTTGTTGGGAATCATGGTCCACTAATTCAGCCCATGTGTTTGTGTGGATAATGTACAACCCACTAGGGTTATCTTAATCCTTGGTCAAGGGTGATGATTGAATTTCTTTACCATGTGGAAAAGAAAATAAAAAATAAAAATAGCAGGTGCAACTTTGTGTGATCAAACAAAAGGGAGAGAGAGTGCTAATGCACAACTGTGGCAAGGAAGAAAAGGAACCAAAAGGGTACTGGTGTGTGTTGTAACTGGGAGAAGAATACGAGTGGATAGCTATTGACTAGTTATGAGCAAGTTTTCCTGTAGGCTGAGCGCAGAACTTCTTGCGGGCTAAGTGCAAGGGAGAAAGAGAGGAAGGAAAGGGAAGAAGACAAGGGAAACGTAGAGGGATTCTTCATCAGGATAGGGTTCTCGTAGAAGGTTCGACTAGATTTTCAGTATTGTTCTTGCTGCGGTGGTTGGGGAGAGTTTGAATCTTTTGTGCATGGTGGCATTATCTTTGAACTATGTTATTCTCTTGTAACCACACTTGGGTGGTTAGGCAAGAGATTTTGAGATTTGTACCTTTAATATTTTCATAATCAATCTATTTCTCTAGCTTCCCCTGTGGTTTTTCCCCTTCATGTTAAAGAGGTTTTTCATGTAATCTTAGTATTCCATATGATTGTGTGTTTCATTTAATTTTTCCATACATATTATGGCCTTCTCATATTTATTTGAATACATTATATCTTCTCCCATCAACCTCCATTCCCCCTATCCCCACATGGGTCTGTTTGTTTAATTGTAAAACATCACCCAGGAAAACTTTTTCGGGAAAACTTTATGTTTTAGGTCATTTGTTATCCTGTAAAAACAAAATACGTAAAACAATATCCATAAATTTCTGAATTTCGGCATCCGCGCATAAAAGGCGGATGCCGTTTTCCAGTTGGTGCTGCTGCGCTATTCACCCCCATTCCAGTACAGTAACCATTTGTATGCACTATTCATTCAAGATGAATTTTTTTTTTTCCACTTATTTAAATAATATTGTCAATTTAATTATTTCTCAATAGTTAATTTATTTTTTACTTTTTTATTAAAATATATTTAGAATATTATTCATTCAAATTATAAATTTATTTTATTTCTCCAACTTAATTTAAATTATCTTTGTCAAAATTACTTATTTTCATTTGTTATTTAATTTAATTTTATTTTTAAAAAATATTAAAAATAAAAAATAAAATAAAATAAAAATGATGAATAGTGTTTATACACAAGGAATATATGACTCTCTCTCATTTGAGTAGATCATAAGATCTCATATCCCTCCATACAACTTTATATTTTCCTAACAACCAAATAGACAATTACGTTTTCATTTTCACGGAAAAGTTATTCCGTGGAAAACTATTTCCCTCTGAAACTATTTTACATACAACCAAATGGACCTTTAGTACTCTAAGAAACCCTCGCTCCACACGAGGAAGGCAAACATGCTAGCCTCCTCTGTCAAGTGCTTGAATCTCTACGCGGTTTCAACACGGTTATCCTAAAGCACCCATCATCTCTTCCCAATAGGTGAACCGGGCATTCATAACTAGTCTTCTAGTGGTATCATTGTTTGATCACTGACAAAATGTCGATGGCCTTCTGGCCAATTATCGCCACCCTCATATAATGGATGGGAGGGTGGGGAGGTGCCACCACCCTCCCCAACCCTTTTTCTTCCTTCCATTTTCCTTCTCTTCTTTTTCCCTCTTTCTCTATTGTTTTTGTCACGTAGAAAAGACCACCAATGATAAATGTAGGATCTTAATCTAGTGAGGTCCTTAATGGTGCACCCGTAGACTATGTTTTTAATTCAGTGGAGTCTCAAATGTTGAAAATTTGCACCCCAATAGGAATTTGTCAATGGCCACTGCAAACCACCACCACACTGCCAACTACCAACTCCTCCTTCCTGGCCTTTACCATCTTAGATCTACCACTACTTCCCTTCGTAACCTCTGATCTGCATCCTCCATCACCTGCTAGCCAACTTGGCCTCCACCTCCACTGATCTCTATCATTGTACATTCATAAGCCTTGGGTACCCCTATTATCTCCATTAGGCCATTCCACTATAGCCTTTCCACCTTTCCCTCTGCCATGCCAGTCTTTTCTCCCCACCCCATCTTCCTCTACCCACCACCACTACAACATTCTCCAACCGTATCTACTGGCAACTAAATCTCTCACTACCCCTATTGTTTGGCCTCCCTTTCTCTCACCCATATCACTCTTTTGAGATTTGCTCCAATGTGTAGCCCTCTCGTGATTGGTGTGACTTGGCCTTGGCCTATTACTTGTCCATTTGTTGTTATTTATTTTATCCAGGTTCCGACTCTCGTTACTAACTTTGTGAGCTTGCACCTTCGGTGGACATATCTTATTTTGATTAAGACTTTGGATTGCTGCATTAAAAGATTTGGAGTAAATGTTTGAGCTTGTGTCATGAGCTATCCCTCCTTCTTTGAAGAATGAATGATGAGCAACATTTCCTTTTTAGTGTAGGACTTATGCACCATTTGTAAGTGAGGTAAAAAAAAAAATTGTATCTTAAAATCCCTGACAGAATCACCATGTTTTCCAAACATTGCTGACCATCCTCAGTGTCGGATCCCTATTTCGGCAGAGGAGGGAGGCGGACACAATTGTGCTGCGATGTCTACTTTTTCAACAATGGTCTCTAGGTTACTTTTGAAAAAATCACGGTGATGTGTTTGGTGCGGGTTTTTTTTCCCCTCCAATACTTTCTGCGTCGGCACAGACGACGATGTCGGAATCACATCTGTACTGTCAAGATCGAGCGAAATCAGCTTCTTCGATTTCGACTTCTTCTATGTGTTTCCAAATGTCGTCTTAGTCTTGTGGTTTATGTTGTGGCTTTTTATCAGTTGATCGATGTATATACCATATATAGCTTTCTTAGTATCTTCATATTGTCAGATCTGATATATTCCCACCTTTATCATGTTAGATTCCTACTGTGGCTTGTTCATTTTTGTTTTAGGTCTGCCGTTATTCTGTGTTCTATTTTCCTTCTATGCAATGATTGTTGTCTAGATTAGTAGAAGCACCTCTTTCATTGTCAGAAAAGGTCATCATCATCATCATCAAAGCCTTATCCCATTATTTAGGGTCGGCTACATGAATCCTTTTCCGCCAAAGATTTCTATCAAGTTCTATAGTCGTTTTTAAACTCAAGAAGTCCAAGTCCTTCTTAATAACATCGCACCATCTCATTTTAGGCTTCCCCTAGCTCTTTTACTAGCATCCACTAAATTTGGTCACATCTTTTAACCGGTACCCAGTTAGGATGACGGTACATGTGTCCAAACTACCTAAGTCTATTTTCTCTCATTTTTCTATCAATTGGAGCTATCCCAAATTCCTTACGGAAGCACCCATTCCTTATCTTCTCTTTCTTAGTCTTACCACGCATCCATCTCAGCATCCTCATCTCTGCTACACATAATTTGTTAACTTATTCATTTCGCACTGCCCAACACTCGGTGCCATATAATAAAGCAGTCCTCACTGCCGTTCTATAAAACTTTCCTTTATGTTTCACTGGTATACGATGATCGCAGAGGACTCCTGATGCACTTCTCCATTTTAGCTAGCATGTCTTAATCCTGTGTGCCACATCGTCATAAATCTCCCCATTCTCTTGGATGAAAGATCTCAAGTATTAAAAGCTACTACTTTTAGAAATATCTTGACCATCAATTTGAACCATATCTCCTTGAAGCACCCTTGATTACTATAATACAGTGCATAAACTCAGACTTACTCCTACTAATTTTAAAACTTTAGACTCCAAAGCATGCCTCCAACTTTCTAGCTTAACATTTAAACCATCAATACTCTCATCAATTAAGACAATATCATCTGCAAATAGCATACACCAAGGGATATCATCATGCAAATGTTTTGTTATCTCATCTATAAACAGAGCAAAGAGATACAGACTTAGGGCAGAACCTGATGTAAACCTATAGTGATCAGAAATTCACGAGTCTCTCCAACAATAGTTCTCACACTAGTAGTAACACCCTCATACATATCCTGAATCAAGTCAACATATCATTGAGAAACTCCCTTCTTTGTTAATGCCCACCAAATCAAGTCTCTCGATATATACTCGATCATTGGCCTTCTCCAAATCAAGAAAAATCATATATAAATCTCTTCTCATCTCTCTATACTTTTCCATTAACTGTCGCAATAAGAAAATAGCTTCTGTAATAGATCTACTTGGCATAAAACCAAATTGATTTTCTGATACACTAGTCATGCATCGCATTCAATTCTCGATTACTCTTTCCCAAAGTTTCTTAGTGTGACTCATAAGCTTAATTCTGCGATAATTATTACAGCTTTGAATATCCCCTTTGTTTTTATAGAAAGGAACTACAACACTTTTTTTCCATTCTTCTGGCATTCTCTGTTCCTTCAAAATTGTATTGAAAAGTTTAGTTAACCATTTAATACCAATGTCTCCTAAGACTTTTCACACTTTAAAATATACATACATATATATATATATATATGTATTAAAAGACTTTTACTTGTTGCATTTGTCCTGTGAAATAGGTGTTATGTAGATTAGATTTCAAAAATATCTTAGTATTAAGATGGGCACGGGGCAGTTAAAGATGTTGAGAGTAAGAGGATGCTCTATAACATCAAGATGTGCTCAACTGCTGCTTTAGAGAGCACCTACAGGATATGGACAACCATTGAGGTTCTAAACTAAACGTTTGGCAAGCAAATTACAGAAAGATAAAGCTTTGTGCACTAATATGAACCGACATTAGGGCTCATTGAAAGGACATAGGGTGATCTAAGATAGCATGTTGAATTATCTAAAAAGGGATGGGAAGTGGGATAGTTGGTGCGCCACTATTAAGTGGTGCATTCTACTTGGAGATGATGCATTACTAACAATGCACAAAATAAAACTCAAATGTTAACTACATGGATATTGGATGACCCTTGGTTTACTGTCCAAAAATGGCCAAGCCCAAAGGCCAAGAAGAAGCATGTGTACAAGTTTAGAGAATATTTTTAAGAACCGCTTCGAAAGCCTGATAATCACTTATAAGTAGCCTTTATCAACCCTGATAACTTAAAAGGCAATTTGGTAGATTAGTTAACTTATCTGACTGCTAAGTGGACCCTTCGATAAAATTATCTAGGCATTTAGCAAGAGTAATCCATGATGCTCACAATTATTTAAGCATGTGAGGTAAAATCTTCTTGGACAAGTTGTATCAAAGTTAAGAGAAATACTTATTTTCCACCTTTAGCTGATACCATCCACTTGTATGGCCCCATGAAGGTGCACTACTTGGTATCCACAAGCTACATCTAGACAAACGGCTCTAGTGACGGACGGTGGCAAATGAAGGCTAGGGTGAAGGTGTGTCACATCACATCATCATATGACACTCTTATAAAGATGGCGGCCTAGGTGGCGTGGATGGTACTCACCTAAGGGGGGGACTAACTATTTCTTAGAGTCAAATACAGTTATCACCAAGTGTAGCATCCACGAATAGATATCTATCCTAATAAGCTTTCAAATTAGGTCTAAGTGGACATTGTGGCATGAAAACTTAGAGTTCTTTGCACCAAGTATGAGACATATGGCATGTTAAACATTTAAAGCATTAGTCATGATATGGACATATATACCTCAAGAGAAATGCCTTCTACACCCCCCCCCCCCCCCCCCCCCCCGAGATAAACGCATGATGCCCGCACTTAGAGACAAACAAGGTGGGCCGATTGCCAACATGGCAGTAGGGTCCACCCTACTTGTTTGTGTGCAGGGGGCAAGCTGGTGCCTAAGTCAAGTAACAAGTGTTTTTCATACTTTAACTATTCCATTTTCAGCTAGGGGATGGACTGGCGTCTTGCACTTGTAGCATAATGGACACCCTCCCCTCTAACAGAGAGAAGGCACGAGCTAGAAATCTAGTCCACAAGTTTCATGAAATGGAATTCACTCATATTGGATTTTCTCAACCACTTCGCTATGGCTTTTGTTGAGCCAGGATGCTCATTTGGTTAGACCTTGCCCAGTCCCGCGTGGACGGCCCAAGCAGCCCGCTCAAGGGCATGGGGCGCCTCCCACTAGGGCTGCATGGCTAGGGCCACACAAGGCACCTGTGGGCACTTGCGTGCCAAAACGAAGGGCATGGGCAGAGCATCCTACATCCGTACATGGCCCTTGCCATACGGGACACGTGGGACCGCTGCTCCCCCTCTCCCTCTCCTCTCTTCCATAAAAAACCTCTTCTCCCATGAACATTAAAAATTCCCCACTCAATAAAACTCTAATGCAGTAAGAAGAAAAGATGTCATGCTGCATAGAGGTTTGGTTTTCTCTTATGTAGTATGATAGTCTACGAAGAGGAGTGGAGTGAGAGTTCACATCCTAGTGCTTTCTATACGAGAACGACCATAGAGGTGTGTCATCTTCGAGTCTGGGTCCTAAAGTGTGGAGTTGACAAGGCTACTCTAGTAGTCATTTATTCACCTCTGTGAGATAGTTAATTGCTTCCACTATGAGATATGTCCTCGTACATAAAACTGTGTTTTACATTGTTATTCATTTTGGGGTCTTTCCAACGCTGGTATCAAACCCATGAGTGGTTCTAAACCTCTCCCTCTTTCTCTTTTGAGTAGATGCATACAGTGTGGGCTTGTTGGTGCCTCCATACCATGAATTGAAGGAGTACTCTGAGGAATCATCCTCAGAGGAAGATTCGCTTCCTTCCTTCTATCTTGTGAGGGTGCAAGTGCAGATTCGAGTGGCACTACGCATTCTTGAATAACTATTGGCCATAATATGTGATTTCAAGGTAGCGGAACATGAACTTACATGTGAGCAATAGGTGCAGGCAGTAATTAGGTCCTTACTAACTAGACTCGTGGACCCACACTAAATCAGATTCTACGTACTCACAATGAGAATATCAAGAATTTTTTTGATATTTCTCAACATGTGGAGTTAGAAGCTGAGCGTGAGACAGTACATCGTGTCACTGCTAATATCACTTATAGTAGCGGACGTTTCAAGATGAAGAGGCCACAAAAAAGGAAAGGACAAGACACTGCGCCAGATCCCAACAAGGATAAGACTTTAAACTCCATCGTGGGAAGCGCAGTGAAAAGAAGGGCAAAAGTCGTTTGAAGTATTTTAATTGCAAGAACTGAGGCCATTTCACTCATGAGTGTTCTGAGTTAGAAAAGGTAACTTATGTCCCTAGCTCTCCTTGTATGTGTGTTTGTATACATGTTTTAACTGCTCGCCCTAATCCTATGTGGATTATGGATTCAGAAGCAGCAAAATATATAACAATGGATCAAGCAGGTTTTGTGGATTATCATCAAATTCTAGAGGGCAAGCAAAGAGTTTGTGGGTAATGATACCAGTGAAGAAGTTTGAGGAGTCAGTTCGTACCAACTCCGGTTTGCAAATAGGCATTCGCTACTTTTGCATGATGTGCTCTATGCGCTGATAATCCAATATAATCTCTTGTCAATTTTTAGCAATGGGTTTTTGCTTATCATTTTTGGTAATTTTGTAAATATTGTTTTGGACAATGTCTTTTATGGATATGTTGTGCTACGTGATGGTTATATGTGTTGTAGACTTTTATTGTTCTTCTCGCCTAGTGATGCTTGTGTTGGCTCATACAAACTTAGATTCTGCAACATGGCATACTTGCTTAGTCCACACAGAACAAGATAGAATGGCTAGATTAACTCGAGAAGATCATTTGGGGTCACTTCCTAACATGTGAGTCGTGTCTAGCCAATAAGCATTTTGGTAAGGTTGTTAGAGCCTCAGGACCATTAGAGCTAATCCATTCTGACATATGCGGACCATGAGTGTTAGGGCTCGACACAATTACTTCTATTTCCTTACATTTATTGATGGTCTTTTGCGCTATAGATATGTATATTTAATTGCTCATCGCTATGAAGCGCTGAAATTGTTTCAAGCATTTTTTAGTAGAAGTTGAGAATCAAAAAGAGAAAAGTGTTAAAGCTCTTCGCAGAAATTGTAGATGCAAATATTATTGGGATCAGTTTCGACATTGTGTGAGAAAAAGGGCATATGATAGCAACTTACTATTCTGTACACACCACAATAAATGTTGAGCGAAGGAATAGGATGGTGTTGGAGATGCCTTATTAACTGCAGCATACTTCCTTAACTGAGTGCTTCCGCAGTTAGTTCCTTATACCTTATATGAATTGTGGTATGGCCATAAAGCTGATCTATATCATTTATGACCATAGGGTTCAGCAGAATATGTTCACGACATGTCAAGCAAGTTCGGAAAATTTGGCCCTAGTGATCAAAAGTTTATCTTTATAAGATATCCTGAGAGATTAGTGGGGTAGGTCATATTTGGACATCATCTAGATGAAGGAATGTCAGAGCAAGAGGTCTGAGACCTTGTCTTCTTAGAAAGGAATTTCCTATTTTTGGTGACAATGAAAAGAATATTGATCTTGATGAAACAGATGTACAGTCTGATTTCCTAACATCTTTCAGTGAAGGGAGGGAATGTGTTCCCATACCAATGTCCACTAAAAATAACATGGATGACTAGCTTAGTGGGAGTGCGCCCAGTGGGATTGCACTAACGGAAACTCTAGAAAGTCAATATTCTTTACGTTGTAGCAAGTTTAGGCATATCCCTCGTCAATTTTTGAAATTTAAGACGAGGGGCGTCTTTGTGAACCCATAGATGATGAAAAGCCTAGATCTGTTTAGGAAGCTCTTGCGTCACTATCAAGGAAAGAATGGGAAGATGCTATATAACAGAAAATTCATTTTATGGCATAGAATGAAGTTTGGGAGTTAGTGGATCTCCCACCTAAGCATAAGGCGATTGGAATCAAATGGCTTTTCAAGTTTAAACACAAGGTAGATGAGGTAATTGACAAATACAAAGCAAGCTTGTGGCAAGAGGTTATCCCCAAAAGGAGAATATAGATTATGACGAGACATTCTCACCCGTTGTAAGATTCTCATCTATTCGCCTAATTTTGGCCGTAGTTGCACATCTTGAATTGGAATTGTTCAAAGTGGAAGTAAACGCTACATTTCTTAATGGAGAACTAGACGAAGAAATTTATATAGCTTAGCCAAAGGGCTTTGATATTAAAGCCAAGAACGGAAGGTTTGCCACCTTATTTATGGCATGAAACATCATCTAGATGATGGTATTTAAAATTTCATAAGGCAATTATCTCATATGGTTTTGTAATGATTGAAGAAGACCATTGTGTGTATGTCACGTGATTGGGAGAAAGGTTGCTCATTTTTTCATTATATGCTGATGGGATCTTATTGGTTGGAAATGATATGGAGTTAATCAATGCCACTAAGGGATGGCTATCTTTCATCTTTGATATGAAAGATATGGGCGAATTGAGCTATGTGCTCGAAGTGAAGAATGTGCGGAACTGCTTAGAAAGATCATTGAGTTTGTCTCAGGAAACATATGTTAATAAGATCTTTAAGCATTTTCGAATGCACAATTCTAATCCCATTATTCTCCTCTTGATAAAGGTTGTGTTCTGAGTGTCTACCAATGCCCCAAGAGTGAAGAAAAAAGGAAAATATGTCTAAAGTTCCATATACTGCTGCAGCTGTGAATCTATGTATGCCATGTTGTGGACTTGACCAGACATTGGCTTCGCAGTGGGTTTAGTTAGTTGTTAGCAGAGTAACCTTGGCCCCACACATTAGAAAGTGATTAGAAGGATTTTCAATATTTGCGAGGGACGTCAGGTTATGCATTACGCTATAAGGGAGATGACTTGAACTCATCAGCTATAGTGAAGCAGATTAGGCTAGTGATAGAGATAAGCGCAAGTCCACTTCAGTCTTTGTGTTCTTGTTAGCTGGTGGAGCTATCTCGTGGTGTAGCAAGAAATAGTCTTGCATTGTCCTATCCACAATGGAGGCTAAATATGTTGCTAGCTCTGTAGCTAGACAAGATGGGGTATGACTGCAAAACTTGTTGCAACGATTGGCGATTACACCTCATAGAGATGAGAGTGTACTATTGTATGTAGACAATACTTTTGCATTGGCCTTCACTAAAGATCCTAAATTCCATGCAGAACAAAGCATATTTATATATGTTACCACTACATTAAGGATCTACTGGCAAAAAGGTTAATGGTTCTTTAACAGATTAGTTCTATTCGAATGATAGTTGATCCCCTAATGTAACTGATAGCTAGAGAGAGTTTTATTACCCATTGTGGGTCTATGGGTCTTTGAAAATTATGTTCTGTAATAATTTATAATGTTTAACATCATTAAATCTTGTTCATTTGTATGATGGTATCTACTTGAATGTTTGGTTGCTTTACACATTGTCAGAGTGTCACTAGGCTTGGATCAATCCTCTCACATGTGTGATACACCTTTGCTACTTATATGTAGCGAGCAAAGATGAGACATTTGATATTGTGGGGCCCTAGAGGTCTAGGAGCAAGCACAATATCCTAAGTCATGCTGTCTTGGTTGAGGTCGAGATGAGATCTGATTTGACTCATATCGACCATGCGAGTTTTAGTTGTAATCCCATGGAGCCTATTATTTTTGGATACACGAGTTTTAAGAAGGTGCTAAGTTAGAGCAACTATTTTGCGTGACTCAAGTCGGCTACGTTTGTTGCAACTAGACTTGTATCTGTGTGGTGTTTATCATTTCTTTTTGTGACACACCCTTGTGAATGAAAGAACACCACAGAATGTGTATCATACTACATTTGTAATATAGGACCACATATGAGAATGATGAATGGATCTCTCTTCATCATTGTGTGAGCTCATGAACCATGTTTATTTGTGATTCCTCATGTATCCCCAGTGACTAGTAGCATTGTGTCATGAAAAGGAAGCTTGATAACGCTACTTTAGCATGTTACTTAGGGCAATGGTTGATATCATCCATCGGAACATGTCTAAGAAAGTGGTTAAGACAAATTGAATTGACACATGAAGTATAGGAAGACACTTTATTATTTCATTAGTTTCTCATATCATGGGTGGCTTTACTGCTTGAGGGCAGATAGAGTCATGAGTGCTTGGCCAATTGGATTTAGCACTACTTGTTGAGAGATATGGAGTGTCAGAATTAGGTGAATATTGAGAGCCTAAGGTACGTATTGAGATTTAGTGATCCGTAGTAAGACGACGACTTAACAGAACACTTGTTGGTGACTCGGCAAATCTCATGAAGGTTGCACACTCTCTTTCTATATGACCATTGAGGTCATATGCCATAGTAGAATAGAAATGTGCTACTAGCCCTAAATGGGCAAGTGGGAGATGTTCGGCTAGGAAGCCCATTGGGCTGGGCTCGCCCAATCCCGTGCAGACAGCCCAAGCAGCCCTTGCAAGTGCTAGTTATGAGTGTTCTGTAAGCCAATACACATAAGTGATGACATTTGTAATCTTGTACTAATCTCTTTTGATAATAATATTAATGTCATTTTCTCACTCTTTATTACATGCATAAAATGATGCTTATATTATGATATTCATGGGTCTGTGCAATGAGGATGAGGATCATGATGAGATCATAATAATGAGACCTATCCTCTTTATACACATCTTCTAAAATCTTGGTCATAGGTTACTGAAAAGGACATTGAGATAACAGGACAAACTAGTGTGTTATATATCCATCATATGATGGAGGTAGCTAGTCTTATAGCTACTTATGTGGAGACACTAGGGGTATAGTGTAGGTGTTCAATGGAGAATGAGTTCACTAAATGATCTGTTCTTAGAGTGTTATATGGTTAATGATACCTGATTGTCAGACATCAATTCCATAGTCCTAGTTGTGTAACTGGTCCTAGACTTGAGACACCAAGATGCCTTGTTTGAGTACTATATTATTTGATGTTGGACTTATAGATATGAAAGTTCCAAATCTAGTATAGTCAGTGTTGGGGTGGTAACCAACCTTACAAAGACAATTGTGTGTCAATAAAGGATCATCCACTCTTAGTATCATGAGAGGAATATCCCATGTGTTTTTACTCAGACAAATCCTTGGCTAGGGTCACGGGTTGAGAGAAGGAGTTTATGGGAGAATCCGATAAAGTGATACTCGGATGAATTTTGTATAGGCTTGACTGTACCATGCCTTATATATGGTGTTTGGGATATTAGATGGATGAGAGACTAAAGATACACAGTAACTATTGGCAGAAAGGTACAATGGATTAGATCCCCCTATACCTCTGGGGATTATGGCACAGTGCAATACATCCATAGTTGATGAGTTGAGTGAATTACTATGGAGATAATAATTTAATTACTAAGTCAGAAGGACATCTAAGTCAGAAAAGGTTCTGACGGGTGCAACTCACGGCCAGCTCGATATTGGCCTAGAGAGTCACACACTAAGGTGGATGATGCAGCAATGATAGAGCATTAGATAAGAGTTATCCAATATGACTTCTCTCATCAGGATAGTCATGTAGTCGAAGTGTGGTAAACGACAGTGTCGACTGTCGTCGGGAATGCTTCCTGATGACAAGATCCACCATTATTGGCACTCGACTTCGATTGGATATTTGCTATCAGTCGAAGTGTTGTTGAAAATAAGATCGACCATCATCATCACTTCGACTTAAGTGGTAGTTGCCAGTCAAAGCCATGTTCACAACGAGATCGATAATCACTAGCATATGTTACCAGCATAATTGATTGTCGCTCAGATGGCCTTGACAACACCCTATCTTATCATCAAGACAAGTATGGTGCAATCTATGATTTGTCCATATGCAGCATGGTTTGCACACACACTTCCATGTGTGGGTGGGTGAGAGTCCTCTCCTTGGAGAGAGGGCTCTGCATAAACCTCATGAGCTAGAGGTTTGGAGAGGTTCTTCCCCCTCCTTCTTCCCCTCTCACTTGTAGCCCTCTTTTGTGAGAGAGAGAGAGAGAGAGAGAGAGAGAGAGAGAGAGAGAGAGATACCCCCTCTTTGCTCTTTCCGCTATTGCTACTCCTATTGTTGTTCTGTTGCTGCTACACCTTGGAGGTGCACAAGGGGGAGCATGTTAAGGTGGACGAGGAGTCATCACCGATCGAAGTCGTGTGAACATTGCTAGAGAGGAGTTTGTAACAGCTCCTTCGACCTGGTGGGCTAGGTTCTGTGCTTATGGGTATATTCGAGCTCCCCCAGGTGAGAAGGCCTCACCCTTGTATGGTTAGCATGTAGGTTCCGTTCCTCGACATCATCTCGTCTGATAACAAGGTGTGTGGAAATTATTTTTATTTTAAACTTCTTTCCACTACCCATTTGATTCCTCTATGATGATTCCCAACAGTGGTATCAGAGCTTGGATTCATGTGATGTGATGTCTAGTTTCTGGGTTTTGTCGATTTAGAATCAGTTTTATGCTAGTTAGTTGCATTTTTGTCTCATTTTTAGTATGAACAACAACAAATATGTCGTCAAGATTAGCTTGACGACGTGATATGTCACCACCAATATGTTGATCGTGACAATGATTTTCAAGTTCTTATTGAGCAGTTGGCGCATCCATCGTCACCAAGTTGTTGGTGGCGGTATCGATTGTCACTAAGTTCATGCTTAACAGTGGGAACGATTGATGCCAAGTTGTTGGCAACGTCGTCGATTGTTGTCAAGTTCATTATGTTCCTACATGTTCTTCTTCCCGTGTCTAGTTCTCAGATTTTGTGCTCTTGATGCATAAACTATCTATGCTAGGCAAGAAAACACATGTTTTTGGCATTTCCTCATGGGCCATATGGGTTAAAAACTCAAATAGATTTTTTTGGTTAAAAGTTACAACTCAAATAGGGTTTTGTGATCAAGCCTTGGGCTCTTGCCTGATCACATTAGTATTTAAGCTATGATCATCTGATGTGGTTATTTTTATATATAAGATATATAATTATCTTTGCATCTACTAGGTACATATTTGCATGTGATGTAAATATATGCTAAATATATGTGTGGAACACGCATTATTTAGCATGGGACCAAATCAAAATTAAAACCTCTGTTAATAATATATAAGTCAGTAAGCGTGAGGCAATGAGATTGACCCACATGACTTAATTTCCATCATTATAGGGTAGATATTATTTCTTGATATAGGCTGAGTTGGTTGTGTCCTCAAGGCTTACTCATACTAGGTTTTGGCATTTGGTCTACAACATAGAGATATCAACGGTAACTTAAGAACATAGTATTCTTGGCCGAGTCCTTGGAGAGCATATCATTGAATCATATTCCTCTTATAATGATGGTGCTAACTTAATTGAACATTATAGTTGGTCGAGTCCCTCGAGGCCATTATCGTTTGGAGGCTGAATATATTGGGAATCACAAGGACTTGTGATTGGCAAGAGTTGCCTACCTTTTGGGCTTAGTATGATTGATTGAGTCCCTTGAGGTCATTCCAAGGGGCCAATTGGATCACAATTCTCGCTAGAAATTTACCAGAAACTTTCTATTCACATGTCGGAAGGTGTCATGTGTCTAGTGAGAAAATAATCAGAGTACTTAATTAAGATAAAAGTCCATATCTTAATTTTTTAAATCTAAAAGTCTGCATGTTATTAATTTCTTTCTATGTCTTTATTTTTTAGAAATACGTTGCTTGCAAACCCACTCTATGGCATACTAGATGTCAATCGTCTCACTGGTTCTAACTACACAGATTGACTCAAGATCCTAAGAATTGTTCTCATGACAAATAAAATTACGTATGTCGTTCATGAGATATGTCTGAGCTAGTGGAATGGACTAGCAAGGAAAATGCTTCTTGCTACAAGAAGTATAAGGAGGACTCAACCTTTGCTCAATGTTTTATGTTGGCCTCCATGACTCTTGAGCTGCAAAGACAACATGAGAAGATGAATGCACAATCCATCATGTTGCATCTCCACACACTATTTGAGGAGCAAGGACAGACTTAGAGATATAAGATATCGAAGAGTCTATCCAAGGCGAGGATGACTGAGGGGACATCAGTTCAAGACCATGTTCTCAAGATGATTGAGTGGATCGAGAAGCTTATGTCTCTGACACTCATCTTAGAGGATGACCTATGCATGGACCTCATACTTCAATCCCTTCTAGATTATGTTTTCATAATTCATTTGAATTTCAACATGAATAGGTAGAGGCAACCCTCCCTGAGCTTTTCAATATGTTGAGAGAGGCAGAGGGTGCTATTAAGAAAGAGAGTCAGTTCTCTATGTTGGTGAGACCAACAAGAAAGAAAAGCAAAGAAGGCCTTAAGAAGGGCAAAGGCAAGGGCACGAAACTGGTAATCTTATATACTGGAACTCATACATACTGATGTATGTGAACCTATGTCCACACATGCTAGAGGTAGATACTCCTACTTCATTACATTCATTGATGACCTCTCAAGGTATGGACATGTGTACTTAATAAAGTACAAGGCTGATGCCTATGAGAAATTCAGAGAATATAAGAATGAAGTAGAGAAACAGATTGGAAAGAGTATCAAGACTCTTAGATCAAATCGGGGAGAGAAGTACTCGAGTATAGAGTTAACTCAATTCCTCAAGGACCATGAGATATTATCCCAATGGACTCCTCCTCATTCATACACCTCAGCTAAATGACGTATTAAAAAGGAGGAACTACACGTTGTTGGACATGGTGTGGTCTATGATAAGTTTTGCTGACCTAGCTGTATCATTATGGGGATATGCATTAGAGACCGTAATAGTATTGATTGAGATTGAAGAATTAGACTTAAGCACCTTTTCACAAGAAAAGTTTGTTCATGCACCTATCATTCATCATCCCACTTTGCAATAGGTCAAATAGAGTGCCTATCCCTCCTGAGAGATATGTGGGACATATCAAGGGACATGGACTCTGAAGATATGAATCATCAGACCTATGAGGTGGCTATTATGGGTATAGACTCCATGAAGTGTCAAGAACAAAGGTTTGAAACCTAGTTAATCCACCTGAGGGTATTGTACCTATTGGATGCAAGTAGTCCTTCAAGAAGAATATTGAAGTAGATGGAAAGATAAAGACCTATAAAGCAAGGCTTGTGGCTAAAGAATATCCTCAAAGATAAGGTATTGACTATGACAAAACATCCTCACCCGTCACCATGCTGAAATCATCAAATCTTATTGTTCATTACAACATACCATGATTATGAAATTTGACAAATGGATGTAAAAATCGCATTCCTCAAATGATAACCTTGAGGAAGAGGTGTATATGATACAACTGAGGGATTCGTGTCCAAGAGAACTACAGATAAAGTGTGCAGGTTGCTTAGGTCTATTTAAGGACTAAAACAAACTTTCTAAAGTTGGAATATAAGATTTAATGAGGCAATCAGATTTTATGACTTCGTTAAGAACGAAGATGAGCCTTGTGTATAGGAAGGCCAAGTGGGAGCACTATCACCTTCGGTATTGTATGTAGATGACATCCTTATCATTGGAATGATGTTGGAATGCTATCCCTAATGAAGGTTATCAAAGAATTTTTCCATGAAGTACTTAGGAGAAGCATTCTATATTTTTGGGATTCGTATTTATAGAGATAGATCCAAGAGGATGCTTGACTTGTCCCAATCTAAGTACATAGACACCATTGTTAAAAGATTTGATATGGAGAATTTCAAGAGAAGTCTCATATTGATAAGCTATGGAATTTCAATTTCTAGGAGTATGTCCCTAAACACTCCAGAAAAAAGGAAAACATGGCTAGAGTTCCTTATGCCTCTGCAATAGACGAATCTATATGTATACTATGCCATACACTAGGTCTAAAGTAGCACATGCTTTAAGTGTTATGAGTAGGTATCAGGTAGATCCATGTTTAGAACACTAGAAAGTAGCAAAGTGTATCCTTAAGTATTTGAGAAGAACTAAGGATCTTTTATTGGCATATGGAGGATGTGGCATCAAGATTGAAGGCTACACAGACTCAAGTTTTCAGTCTGATGTCGATAATAGCAAGTCTTACTTGGGGTTTGTGTTACTTAGATGGAGGATCAGTAAACTGGAAGAGTTCCAAGTAAGAGATTATTTCTGATTTGACCACAGAGGTGAAGTATATTGCTACAACAGAAGTAGTAAAAGAAGCGATCTAGATGAAGAAGTTCATCACAGATCTGAGAGTTGTGCCTAACAGTGAAGAGTCGATTCTTTATTTTGCGACAACAACAAGGCGATTGCTAAGGAAAGGAACCCAAGTCTCACTAAAAGTCTAAGCACGTCATGAGAAGGTTTCACTTGATTAGGAAGATCGTGGCCCGTGGTGATATAGCAGTGGAAAGAGTTCCATCCAAAGATAACATTGCAGATCTGCTGTGAAAGCCACTAACTCAGATTATCTTTGAGCGACACTGAGGTCTAATGGGGATCAGGCATGTAGATTATGGCTTTAGGTTAAGTAAGAGATTGCTAGTTATAAGTGCCCTACAAGCAAATTTACATGAGTGATAGTACTTGTAATCTTTATTAATCTTTTTGATAATAATATTAATGACAATTTTTCACTCTATATTACATGCTTAAGATGATGTTTATATATTGTGGTGCCCATGGATCTGTGCAATGAGGATTAGGATCATGATGAGATCATGATGATGAGACATATCTTCTTTATACATAGATCCTAAATATTCTTGGTCATAGGTTACTTGAGAAGGATGTTGAGATAATCGGACAGACTAGTATGCTATATATCCGTCCAAATGATGGAGGCAGCTAGTCTCATAGCTGCTTATGTGGAGACACTAGGGTTATAGGGCAGGTGTTATTGGAGAATGAGTTTACTGAATGATCTTGCTCGCAGAGTGTTGTATGGTTATTGATATCTAAACTCCAATAGCAATTATGTGGTCTCAGTTGTGTAAATGGTCCTTAGACTTGAGACACCCATGATGTCTTGTTTGAGTTCTCCATTCTTTGATGCCGAACTTATAGACCTAGAAGTTCTAGATCTAGTACAGTCGGTTGTCGAAAATGGTAGCCAACTTCATGAAGACAATTGTGTCATAAAGTATCATCCACTCTCAGTATCATGAGAGGAATATCTCGTGTGTTCTTACTCAGACAAATCCTTAACTAAGGTCAATTGGATTGAGAGAGAAGGAGATCTCTAAGAGAATCTGATAAGAGTAAGAGACAGATAGATTCTATATATGTCTGACTGTACCATGCCTTACATATAGTGTCTAAGATATTGGATGGATGAGGGACTAAAGGTACACTATAACTGCGGGCAGAAATGTCCAATAAATTAGATCCCCGTACCATTTAGGGACTATGACATAGTGGCCTATTACGTCCATAGTCGATAAGTATAATAATTCACTCAGTCAAAAGGAGTTCTGAGTCAGAAAAGGTTCTGACGGATGCAACTCACGGCTAGATAGATAATAGGCTAGAGGGTCACACACATAAGGTGGATGATGAAACGATGATAGAGGATTAGATAGGAGTATCCATATGGCTTCTCTCATCAGGAAAGTCATGTAGTCCCAAGTGTGGTAAACGAAACATTGAGTGTTGTCGAGAATGGTTTCTAACGACGAGATCAACCATCATTGGCACTTTGACTTCGATTGGATCTTCGCTGTCAGTTGAAGTGGTGTTGATAATGAGATCAACCGTCATCATCACTTAGACTTAAGTGGTAGCTGCTAGTCGAAGTCATGTTGACGGCGAGATTAACTACTACTAGAATATGTTAACGACAAGATCGATTGTCGTCAAATAGTCTTAACAACACATTATTTTGCCATCAGATAGGTATAGTCTAATGTACGATTTGGCCACATGCAACATGGCTTGCATGCACCTCTCCATGAGTGGGTGGGTGAGAGAGGCCTCTATTTGGAGACTATAAACCTCATGGGCCAAAGGTTTGAGAGGTTCTTCCCCTCATCCTTCCCCTCTCACCCGTAGCTCTCTTGAGAGAGAGAGAGAGAGAGAGAGAGAGAGAGAGGAGAGAGAGAGAGGAGAGAGAGAGAGAGAGAGAGAGAGGTGAGCAAGAGGGATACCCCTCTTTTCTCCTACTACTATTTTATTACTGTTGCACTTTGGAGGTGCACAATGAGGACACACCGAGGTGGACGAGGAGTCGTCACGGTCACTGCCATGTGGACATTGTTAGAGAGGAGTTCGTGAGAGCTCCTTTGATCTGAAAAGCTAGGTTCCATACGTCTGGGGATATCCAAGCTCTCCTAAGTGAGGTCTCACCTTTGTATGGTTATCATGTAGGTTCCATGCCCCGATATCATCTCAGTCCGATAACAAGGTGTGTGGAAATCATTTTCAATTTAAGCTTCCTTCCATTGAGTATTTAATGTCTCCATGATGATTCGTCCCGCAACAAGGCACGGGGGTGCCTTCGGTGGGGGCCTTGTGGGCACCCGCATGTTAGTGTGTGGATGTGTGGCAAGCATCCAGCGTCCACGCATGGCCCTGGCCATGCGCTGATGCGATGGACCACCGCGTCCCCTTTCCCTCTCCCCTCCTCCATAAAAAACATCATCTCTCGTGAACATTAAAAACCCCCCACATAGTAAAACATAGACAGATGCAGTATGAAGAAAGGATGTGATGTTGTAGAGAGGTTAAGGGATTTTCTCCCATGAGGTACGATGATCTAAGGAGAAAGAGAGAGAGTGAGTTAGAGGAGTTCACTCTTGGCATTCTCTCCACAGTAATGACCACGGAGGCGTGTCATCTTTGTGCTGGGTCCTAAAGTGTGAAGCTATTAAGGCGACTCTAGTAGTCGTTTATTCTCCTCTGTGATATAGTTTAATTGCTTCGGTTGTGAGGCATGTCCTCGTACATAAACTATGTGTTTTACATTGTTATTCATTCCAAGGTCTTTCCAACAGCTTTATTTGGGACCTTATTTTCGGTTTTTCAAAGATTCGATTGTGATCTCTCTCTCTCTCTCAAATTTGCGGTGTTCTCTTAAAATCTAGCAATCACAACACCTAAAACGTTAAAGAAAATGTCACTACCAAAAGAGTACATCATGGATTCAAACCCAATGGGCAAAGACTAGGCTGTCAAAGTGAAACATGATAAGTTGTGGGGGAGGTTAATTAAGTCAGAGAAATTGAAGCTTGTGATGATGAGACTACCTGATTAATTGACATTGCAGAAAAAATAGCAGATCAGAAGCCTTTGTGACTAGAAGCTGTGTTTTCCTTTAAAGATCCCCTTGCAAGCTCCTCCACAAATTGTTGTCTTCGCCGCCGATATATATAGAAAGTGTAACCTAACATGGCAACGAAAATGGACTCAACTATATCATATGGAGCACTGAAGGCAATTTAATTATTAATAAAACAAGCAATAATATTCAAGATCAAAAATAGTGGTTATTGGACACCATTGTTTATTTCTTCATCCACGGCGTCACTCAGATTCATGTGCCCTATTCCAACTTATATAGTGTTATATAATAATTAAGACCATATTTCTCAAGGAAAACGACAGTACTAATATGAATGTACTTTACAATTCAAAAGGCATAAAAAATTACATTAACGACAATTTTCTGTAAGAGATCGATTTTTATGTCATAAAATTGTTATACAACATGATATATATAATTAAAGCGACATATATATTTCTTATACAACATGGTCATTTGCATGCATGTAGACTTACGATTAACCTACCGATTCGATGGGTGAAACCCTGATGACGAGGAGGCCGAAGGTGCGAAATTATTAAGCTATATGTGGTGCACATTCGTATATGCCCACAATGTCAGCATCCACGCCATGCATGCTGCAGCCTTGTTGTTTGACTAGCGTACGTCTGAGTCCTTCAAGACGATGCCATATAGCTCGATCGAGAAGTAGATCAAAGGGAGGCACGTCGACAGATCAGCACAATGAGAACAGCAGCAAATAAGGGTACGTCTCTCTCTCTCTCTCTCTCTCCTCTCTCTCTCTCTCTCTATATATATATATATATATATTATATATATATATATGGGGAGAGAGGGAGGATGGTGACAAGGTCGAAACAGTTGTGAGATGTTTATATTTATACTACATTGGATTGATGGAGAGAAAGGGGCATGCAGGAGATGAATATATAGAGGGAATTGTACGTGGAGAGGAAGCTGGAGACTGATGGGAACGGGTTCTCCCTTGCCACCTCCAAGTCATTCGGCGGAATAGCTTTGACACCAAAGTTGTGCCATTCTTTAAACGATCCGAGTGTCCATGACATGCGTGCACTGCATGCAGACTATTCTATTCTGTGAGTACTCAAGTAATTAAGGTACTGTTAGAAATTATACATGGCATGCATGCAAGCTCTATTCTATTCTTTGGTGGGCCCGTAACGTACTAATAGAATCAAGTAACGAATAATAAACAAACACTTCGTTAGTCTTTGTTCCAGTCAGCTTATTGCACTTTGCTTCACATCAGGTGTACGAATAATAAACAAACACTTTGTCCATCTTTCATACTGCACGTAGTGCCTACTCAAAAAGTAATGGTCATCAGGCCAAAGGCGAGCAGGAATCAGTATCTCGCATATGGCATCGGCATCAAAACCCGCTCGAGGAAATTCCCCGGCCGTTTCTGGACGAGCCAAAATTAAGAGAAGCTGGATTGCAGTGGATCAACAATTAATGCGTCTTGTTAATGCGCTAAGTTAGAGGAGGCATGCAACTTCAAAATCCTCACAATTGGACCTAAAATCTAAACCAAATAGTGTTAATAGGCCAAATTAAAAAAATGAGACCAATTTCTTATATCTTTTTATGGGTCTGAAGCCATTAATTAATCACTACAAAAAAAAACCCGAAATATGCCAGCAGTTCCCAATCGCTGACAAAACCACTAACAAAAACCTATCTCAGCAGCACTGAAACTGTTGGCAGAGCCGCTGACAAAAAACTCAATTGTACATATGATACGCCGGTGGCCGCTAGCACTCAACCGCTGATAGATCATAGACTTTCAGCCGTTGACACAAATATATGTCAGAGCTATATGAACCACTGGTATATCCATGATCTGTCAACAGTTAACAGCCACTGCCATACATAATTATCATATAAATATTAATAGAATGTACATATAAAAATCTAAAATTCGAATGCAAAAAGATTTTATTCAGAAAATGTCATAATAAAAATACAGAAAGAGTCAATTCAAGAGACATCGTCATAATCGGAGTAATCATCTAGCTATCCCATCATCCATCTCGTTGTAGCTCTGAGCTGAAGGAGCTGCTCTCTGAGCATGTGCCTGTGACGACTGCATCTGTGTGAGTGCGCCCACTTGATCCATTAGCCCACACACATATGCTCCATCTAAGATTAAAGTTGCACACATTTGCTCCATTTGTGAAAGTTTAAGGAGCGCCTCTCCTACATCTGGGTAAGCTATGCACGCACCCGCCTAAATTCCTCCTCCTATGCTACAACTGCACTTCCTGTGCCTTTAATCCATCTTCAATTATCTTTTGTGGGATGAAGAGGATGCTCCAATGGACCAATGCCATGTGCTCAACATCTCTGTACTGTACGCATAGCGAACATGGCTAGGTTAATCTTTTCTCATGGCTCAAATGAAGGCCTCCTCAACAGTAAGAAGGATGCAACTTTAGTCATCGACGTCTAAGGGGGAGTCATCAACTGAGTTGAATCGGTTAAATCTAATCAAATCCGACATTTTAATAGGACATAAATCTCTTGCCATATTAATCCCAATTATCTATCACTAAAACTCATTTCGACTGATCAAAGCTAATATGTCATGATCATGAACGTGATATAATTAAATATCTTGCCACTATCATCCCAAGTTTGTCACTTAAAGTCATCCCGAATGTAGCTCATCTCTGTGACCATCACATGAAGATGACATAAATAAGTTAAACTGATCTCCCTCCATTTCTTGTACTGCAATTAGCCATTTTAAAACGAAAAGGTAGAAGATTAAAGGGTGAAGGTAATCAAATATGAGAAAAGTTAGGCGAACACCTCTTATAAGAGAGTGTGCATACACATTTAAATATTTATTAAATCAATGTGATTAGATATCTAATAAAATAAAAATATGTGCGCACGCCACTTCCAATAATGTGCGCCCAAATCTTTCTCTTCAAATATCCCATGGCCAAACGAGGACTCGTGCCTAGGAGCTAGGGTGTGTTCTTGTCGCTGTTCGTAGTAGTGGATGTAGGATCTTAATTTAGTGGAGTCTTTAACGATGTACTTATAAACTATATTTTTAGTTCAATGAAGTCCCTCATGGTAAAAATGTGGTCTTATAAGTCTTTGGTTACACTTTTTTTTAAAAAACTCTTTGTAACTAAAAATTATACTCTTGTCAATTTTTGACTGAAATTTTAAAATTAGGAAAAACTACTACTATCTGTTTGGCAGAACTGACATAATTTTTAAAATTTGTATAGACCTGTTTGGTAGACTCTTTTTCACTTTATTATTATTTAGTAAAAGTGACAGCAAATTTCAAAAGGAAATTTGTACCATTTATGAAAGAGAATGACTCATAATACTTTGTCAAATTCAATAACCATGATGTTAACGGAGCCGGAGGGGGTGAAGTAGGATGGCCAGCCCTTGAGCAGCCTCGGCCCCAGCATATCCCCCAGCGTCGTGAGCTGCACAACGTAAGTCCACAGCAGCATCGTCGTCGTAGCACGAATCATCCACAGTTTCATCCGCGTCCTTGAAAACACCATCGAGCGCTTCAGCTTCTCCACCACCTTCCCTTCCCCGGGAAGCTTCAAACCCATGTGTTGCTGCCCATCTCTGTACTCAGAGCCCGGCAAACCTTTGAACCTACACATCTCTTCGACAGAGGAAGCACCGTTCACCCATGCATCAAGAGACTCCCCGTTTAAATGGGGCAGGAGAACACCAAATCTTTCGAGCGGAATCAAGACACCTAAAGCCGCCGACACGCGCAAAAATTGAGCAGTAGTGGGCGCCTCCGTGAGCAGCAATGGGGGGTAGAGCGTCGGGGGGGTGGGAGGGGGGTGCTGGGCTGTGGGATGGAGAGGGCTAACGGGGGTGGGGGGGGGGTGTAGAGCGCCGGTGGGGTTGGCGGGGGGGGAGGGGGGGGGGGCTGACGCGGGGGTGAGGGGGGGATCACGATGGGGGGGGGGCTGATGCGGGGGCGAGGGGGGCAGCCCCGACGGGGTGGGGGGGGGGGGGGTGCAGCGCCGGGGGGGGGGAGGGCTGATGCGGGGGCGAGGGGGCGGGGTTTAGAGCGTCGGCGGGGTTGGGCAGTGGGGGGTGGGGGGGGTGCTGACGTGGGGGCAAGGGGGGGATCGCGATGGGGTGGGGGGGGGGGGGGGGCGGGCAGCGAGAGTCGGCAAGTGGTGGGGGGGGGGGGGTGCTGGCGCGGTGGGGTGGGGAGAGCTGATGCGGGGGCGAGGGGGGGTGGTGGGGGGGGGGGGCTGACGAGGTCCCAAAGGAGTGATCGCGGGACAAAGCTGTGCATGAGTCTTGAAAAAAAAATAGGTCGACACTTGTTTTTTTTGGGGGGAAGAGATATAGACGTTGCATGATTCTCTCCCCAAAAATAAAATACGGTCTACCAAATGTAACCGCATTTGCTTCTCTTCTCTTTTTAAAAATGAGAGAAAAAAAAAAGTAAAAAATTGTAACCAAACATCCTACTAATAAAAATTTTCAGGTCAGTGGGGTCTTAGAACTCCATTCACTATGAACTGAATCCGCCACTAACCGTTGGGGAGTCATGTGTGAAATGGAGAGACCAAACCCCAAGCACACCATTCATAAGAGCTTCGCAGAGCATTGGTGGCTCCCAAAAGTACCTTTTTTTTTTATTTTTTGCTAGGTGGCTCCCAAAAATTGGATGTATGCTGCGATCGAAAACATTGAGTTTTCTTCATCGTACGAAAAATTTATGCTTGCCTAATTAAGTTGATCAGTTCTTTCCATCCTCCCATATATTTCATTTCTTATAATCCAATATAATATATACTGAAGGAATTTTCTAAACATATTCTCTCTCTCTCTCTCTCTCTCTCTCTCTCTCTCTCTCTCTCTCTCTCTCTCTCTCTCTCTCTCCCTCTCTCTCTCTCTCTCTCTCTCTCTCTCTCTCTCTCTCTCTCTTGCAAACAGTTCTAAGCAACTTCTATAGTGACTATGTTTGTCTAACCGTAGTCCATCTATAAGCATCTATGTGGAATAAGAAGCCTTCAGATATTATCTTAATGCGTGTACATTTTTTATTTATCGGGAACTGAGTGAGATCCAATTTTGAGGGGAATATATATATATTATATATTATATTATATATATATATATATATATATAAAATAAAAATTTTAGTTCAACTTCAGAGTTAGGGATAAATAATCCAACTCATTCACGTATGGATCATGATCACGCTTGGAATAAATTAAAGGCAACATCAAATTGATTTATTCTTGACACTACATAACATACACACCTAGCACTCCCTAACGTTAGTGTTATCCAAAAACTTGTTCCGAAATACCATGACGACAGGAACAGTACAAGAGTCCTTATTGTTAGCTGGTATTTGACCAAATTGTTGTTCATATTTTAATCTTTGGTTGCTTCACAAAGTAATTATCGGCGGATAAGTTATCGGAAAGTAGACATTCGTGGATAAATTTTTGTTTGTCATCTCTTATTTTGGTACAATATTTTGAGAGTATGATAATTTATATCACATCCGTTTATTTATATCACATCATGATATTAACGAAATTTATTCCAATTTGATGTGTTTTGAGTCTTTTATAAATCTAAATATCTCATGTTATTTATGGATAATTTTATCAGCTCAAAAATAAAAATTAGATATCAAGATTTATCATTGATAAGTGCCTAATAAGTTATCTAATTTATCAAAGTGAGGAAAACAATTATCAAAACTAATAAACTCCTTTTATCAAAAGTTATCCAGACTTATCTAATTATCAAGGATCAGATATTAATATTCATGTAATGAGAAATACTAATGTAAGAACACTCTTACACTTGAGTCGTAAGAATGATCTAGATGGATCAATCAATGAACCATGATATGTCAAACATGTCATCTTATAAGCATAATTCAAATATTATGACTCCCAACTCAAATGTTTGCGAGCCAATTAAAATTTTATGAGTTTACTAATAACTAAACACTTACATTATATATTTCTCAACTTATATCATATTAATCGTATATAAAAGAATTAAGATATATCGTAATTGTGATGTCAATTTAAGTAGAGAGAACATTTATCAATCCCAGTGGGGATGATCGATGCGTGTTGGGTCGTGGCAGAATCTGGCGACAACAGTCGCATCTTTGACGATAAGATGACGCACGGCTCGAGTCATCCTGCATAAGAGAAGAAGAGAAGACACCGGCAAGCAAGATCAAAAGGCCAGGGCACGTTTATTTCATACGATCTTTTTAATAATAACACATCCATTCTCTAGATTTTCTTTACCCATCACAAAAGACTAATTAAAGTTACTGTACATGAGACGAAAATTAATCTAGAGTGATATATATATATATATATATATGTATATATAATATATATATATGCAAGTAATTTAGAGAAAATTTTAATATTTAACTGATTATTCACTTTCACAAAACGGATATAAATTATTATAGCTACAAGACCTCGCATTTGTGAACGTAGATAACTCGACCTAATGCTTGTTGGATCGAGTATTAAGTCTTAATTCTCAATATATAGTTTAAAGTTGGGATAGGATGTCACTGATATGGATACAGTGGCATTCTCCACACGTGCTTCAAGAACACATTCTCGACGTGAAATAATATAGAGGACAAATATATATAATTAGATGGAGGGACAGTGAGCATTTTGATATCAATCGCCGGACAAAGATACGTGTTCACGTTGTGGGGTCGTGTGAAGCGGACAGAGCCTTCTAAGTTCTAACCCCACAGGGCACCATCACCATGCACGATGTTCCAAGGGAAAGACCAAAGTTTGGGGACTCGTAAGCTATATATTTGATATGTGTCGAGACACTACTGTTAGAGATGTGTTTGCGAACATATATATAAAATACTTATCATACATGGGGTTGATCGGATAGCTATCCTTAATTACAGCTTTCTATTTACACCAAACGAATTATATAATATATGCTGTTTTTGCATTATGCTTGCATCAAGATCATCATGCCAATCCCTCAAAGTGTGTTTTCTCATCGCAAAAAAGATTGCAGCAAAATTTCTCATGAAAAATGATGTCCGAATTAACATGACCATGCATGCATGCATGTACGAGGATTCCGCTCCAAACATGCAACTCCAGCGAGGGAGTAAAAGGACATTCGAATATGGATCACTCGACAGATCAAACCAATTTAAAAGCTGATCCTAATTGTTCTCATTTTAGACAAGCCTATACTGACGTCCGCAAGGATATCATTGTTACTTATGTTCATATTAACAAAACCAAGGCTAGATAGCTCTCAAGCTTCCAGAGTCGTCCCAACAAATTTTTTTTCCCCACAAAACTCAATTCCCATTATTTTATTGATTATTACAAATGAAACTTGAGCACAACCTAAAGCCACAAAAATGACGCATGAAAAGAAAAAAACTAAGATAGAATCCAATGACAGATACTAAAAATTCTAGACTCATAAGAAAGATGTTTTTAAAATTTCAAAGAAGACCGATCCCAAAATATACGTCGAAGGGTAATATTAAGACGAAAATCTAAACATCGAAATCATCATTCATCATCTCATCATCCTTTGATCCTTGAACATAAGGCTCAGATTATAATTTAGCTCTCGACATAAAGATATTTTCGTCTTAACAAGCTCTACGACAAGGGTAACATTTTGTAGCAGATTTGGAGCTAGGGAAGGTGTTTGACGTGGAGGGTTAAGAGATCGAACATGTGACATTGGTAAATAGATTATAATTCCTCTTTTACGATTCGGACGTGAGATGATTTTTTGACTACATGAAGATGAACAGCCATCATCTTTATCAACCAATCGGCTGTGGACAATGGACTTTGCTCATCACCGGTAGTCGTCCCAACTTTTCAAGTGAATGGAACAGTGAAATGTGAGCAGGACGAGCACTCATCCGACAGAGAAGCTAGCGACCCGAACAAAGGACTAAGCCACGAAATGGTAGCTATAGAAATATATACACACACCCTTCGCCATGTCGCTATATATGGCAGGTATGTGTGTACTGGTGCTCATAAATTTCTACGGTTGAGTTCGGATCCGCCCTATCTTATTCATAGGCGGGTAACTCGGCTTTTTGGAGGAGACCCTCCGGTGGTGATGAATGATGATGGCCCAAGTACTACTTTGGCTACTAATATGTTCACTTGTAGTTGGTATTTATTGATGTTTTTGAAACTATATATAGGGATGCAGCAGATCAGAAGGCTATCATTATTTGGAGTTCTGAGGGACCGAGCTTTCTTTACCTTAAGGATGTGGGATGCTCGTCAACTGGCCTTAAAAGGTCCTTGCTTGTGAATAAAAGTGTTTGTAGATGTGAGACTTTCTTATGTTGAGAGGGGGGGGGGGGGTGAGGAAAGCCATATATATATAGATTGGTTAATTTTGTTTGGTTGGGAATGACTACCTTCATGAAGTTAATTTTTATGATTTGGCTGCATGCAGATTTGTTTAAGTGGAATTCAGATTAAAGGACAGGTTAGCTACATGGAAGTACCTCAAATATTTCTTTTTTCTCTTGAAGTAGTCAATTTGGTTCTTTTAGGAAACATTATATACCTTCGAAACAACTAAGCCAGTAAAAATGGCTGAGGTATTTAATTAATGTAAATTACCTGCTTCCTATCTCAACTAAGAACGATTAATCAACATTTTACACAAAGGAAACTACTTGCGAGCACTTGTAATCGAACTTCCCAATGTTATTAAACATGAGTCGCAAATATTTGGACAAAAAGTAAAAAAAAAAACACACAACACACATTGTCAGCTTCTGTATTGGATCCTTCTTTGTGCCTCCAAACACAGTAGTGAATGAAAGAACTCATTTCAATAAAAATTTTAGGGTATGTTTGGTATTTGGATAGACTGAGGATAACGTTACTCTATCTCAAATCTATCCAAATATCAAACATAGCCAGAATTCAAAAACTTATTGGAAGAAAACTCTGATGATGGCTCTCACTTATTAGAATTTGTTAAGAAAGGGAGTTGGTGGGTCTGCAACGGCAAGAAACCAGTCGTTTTGGGCCTCCATTGGGCCAAGTGGACCATATTGTGTCTGACTAGATCGCACTCTTACATACTTCCACAAGACCAGTTTTGCAAATGGACTACGGATACTCTCCAAACATTGTTAGGTCATGACCCCAATTTTTTTGTAAGATATATATATTAGATATTTTGGTGATGATAATGTTGCGTACCAGTAGGGGGTCAATGGGCTGGTTAATTTGAAGCACAATGAGTAGTCCACTCCAGACTCAATTGGGGTTAAAATATAATAGCCATGGATCTCTTTGAAGCCATTTGTCAAACCATCACTTGATGGGTTGGACTCGGGTTAGCCCATTGGGCTAAAAGGCATCAATAACAACCATACCTATCAATAACTACCATACCTACACATGCATTAAAAACATACTTAAATAAAGAAAACGGTTTCCAACACACCAACAGTTCTTTAAATTAAAATATGCTTAAATTAAAATAGTGAATCTATCTACATATTAGTTTGATGGCTGAAACGGGTCCCAATAGATACCATGGGTTTGTTTTACTTTGATCCATTAAATTTGGGTTAGACTTGGGTTGGGTTATTTTAATGTTGGACTAAAACTGAATTTAAATTGGGCCAGCCCAAGCCCACCCATTGACACCCCTACGTACCAGTGTTAAATCCCAACATACGCCTAACTTAGGATGCCCCTTTGTTCCCAAGACTATCAAATTCCTAGGGTCAGATTTTTTAAAGATTAAATGTGAGTAAAAGAGGCAAGTCTCCGGAGAATTGAACATAGGACATCCAACTATATGAAGCACACATCTGTCGAAGATTAAATGTAAGTCTGCTAAACCTCTCTTTCTAAGAATTAAAATTGGGACCTCATGACAATAAGAGAAATCTTACCAATTAGGAGTTTATGCTCACGAATGAAGTTAAATGAGTTCAATAACTCGAATAAGAAAACTCATCGTCTTCAACTGATATCGTCTACTGGTTGCCGCCGACTGTCATTGGCCACTGCAATGGCGATATGTCAGGCACCGGTTGAAGATACACATTCAGATGTGGGCAATGAAAAGTAGTGGTCTCATTGGATTGTGATGCTCAAAAGGAAAAGAAAAAAAATTCTTCACCTTGATGTTGATTTGAGTTAATGTCATTATACTTCCATTTTGTTTCACATTCTCTAACGTAGGATAAGCGCCTCCGAATGAATCGATGTTGAGGAGAGCACTATTTGTTCTGGTGAATTTATTCCTTCACAAGTTTATTTCTATCTAGATATTCATTAGAGAAGGACAAAAGAAGAGAGACCTAAGGGTCTCCAGGTTTCTCTTTTTTCTTTTCATTATTAATTATTTCTATAGGCATTTTTGAGCTCTGGTCAACACGGTGTATGGTGTGGAGAGCTTTAACGTGGAGTGTCTTTATTTATTTATAAGGTATTCGCTACCTTATTTGATTGTATTTTATCATATTATATATATATATATATATATATATATATATATATATATATATATACACAAACGTCGGGGTGCGGCGGTGCGGCCCCGCCTCACACCAATGCTACCGTCGAATCAGCATCTGACGGCAATGGTAGGCGCGCCCCACTTTTTTTTGCTACAGTACGGCAGGCGGCTAGCCATACTCTCTCTCTCTTTATATATATATATATATATATAATATATATATATATAGTATATATATATATATATATATATCCCTACTAATTGTTTTATTTCGTTAGATCCATCCAACCTTTGTTCAATTATGAATAGAATGGCTAATCTGCCCCTCACTTCAAAATCCCACCAAAATAGTTTACTATTAATTTCTCACTTTCTAATGTGGGATAAGAATATTTTCATCCTTTCGTTTTTATTTGATGGTACTGTTAATGGCCAATGAAGAGATATATATAATTAATGTTTTTTTGTCAAGCATAAGGCATAGGTGATGATGTCAACATGTTAAGGGCACATATGAGAATACCGTGGTTTTTCCAAGGGCACACATTTACTTTTTATTTTTCTATTTCTGACATGAATAGTGAAGACACGTGGACCAATGAGATAGAATGGTGTATCTACTGGCATGCTCCAACTAGATTGGTAGCGGTAGGAGCAACATATCTAAGTCAGAAATTTAAAATATGTACATATAAGAAAATAAAAAAGGGAAGTGTTACTTATATTGGAAAGTATTTGACATCCAAACTATTATATAAGAACAATAATTTTTTTTTAAAAGGTGATATGTGGCATAATTTGAAAGCTTTGTCACGTCATGAAGTGACACCACACTATGCATTTGACACACATACACACACAAATATATATATACTAATTAGACACCTATGCATGCATGACGATTGTTTTTAAAATGTTTAAGTGAATAAAAAGATTTTTCTTAAAAAATATATAAAATCTGTTAAAATTTTAAATATTGTTAAGTTGGATTTGTTAATCTTTTTTTTGAGATTTGTAAAAAAAAATTTTGAAGCTCAATTTGATGATCATATAAAGTAATTTATTTATTCTATTTTGAAGTTTATTAAAGTATAAAAAAAGGAAAGAAATCATAGGCACTATATGAAGCAACATTAAGCTAACAATTTTTTTAATAACTCATTTTTAACATAAGATAAAGTACAATAAGAAGTTAAGTAGTGAACAACATGTTACAAATACATGTTGCATATTAAGGTACAATACACCTTTATTAGAGACTCATGTGAATCTCCAATCTATATCAATTTATAAAATCTGAAAACAGATCTTATATGTTATGTATATTACTGGAATTTTAAGATAACCGATTTGCCATCATAAAGCCACCTTTCTCAAATGGTGAAAGATACTTCCGCAAGAGCATATTAAAATCTAACATCAGAAGATGAATATATGTTGAAAATAGCAAATGCTCTTAGCAATCTCAAGAAATTATTTTTTTCAGGATGCCTGGATAGATAATTGGATGAATAGACATTGTTAAATGTATTATAAGAAGAACAACATATATTATAAGAACATCTTAACATTATAAGAATATATATAAGAATAATAAAGTATTGAAAAATATTGTCCCTTAACATCCTGTATAGCAATGGATATTCCATTATTTTTGGAAATTTTAACTTTCGGTCCAAAAATATATTCTTAATTAATTTTAAGTCCAACGTTTTAAAAAATTAATTTTAAGTCCAATATCTATTAACTTTTTATTTTTAAAACTAATCTGTTATCTCTCACATGTATTCTTTTAAAATCTCCATTCTACCCCTGTTTGACACTGGCTTGCCCCCTTCAGCCTCGCTCCCTTCAGCCCTGCCTCGCCCCTCGCAAGCCTCATCCGGCGGCGTGGGGGGCTTCTGCTGCTCCGGCGAACCTGCTCCGGCTACTCGTCCTCTACGACTTTTCTGCATTGGTCCGGACCGAAGGGTACAAAGTTTTGCCAAAGTTTTGATTAGTGCCGGTGGAAGAACCCAGCTCCTTCCTCTTAGATCTGTCTGTAAGCTTCATGAGAGCACTGGAACAACCTTGTGTGTGTGTGTACGTAGGGGGGGGGGGGCGTGTTATATTTGAGGCTATATTGAGTTGATGAAAGTTTTGATTAGTTCCGGTGGAAGGACCCAGCTCCTTCCTCTTAGATCTGTTCTGTAAGCTTCATGAGAGCACTAGAACAACCTTGCGTGTGTGTGTGTGTGTGTGCATGGGGGGGGGGGGGTGGCGTGTTTATATTTGAGGGCTATATTTGAGTTGATGCATCTAGAATGTGAGCTGAATGAAAGATCTGTGTGAAGTGGGGGAAGGTGGAAGGTGCCAACCCACATACGGAATGCACGCCGTGTCACCGGGGCGGCGGTGGAGGCGGCACGGGAGGGTGGTGGCGCGGCCGCCGCCTGCCCGCGTGTGCACTGCCCAGAAGCTCGATCTGAAAGCCTCGCGGGTTCTGCCGCCGGAGGTCACTACCCCACCGCGCGGTGGGGGGGTCGGGGGATGGTCGCCGTTTCTGCAGGCGCGGCGCATCACGGAAGGGAGGGATTGTATTGATGGTGGTACTGCCGAGCCCTAGAGAGCAACGACGGGGACGACGACTGCAGCAGGAGAAGGGGGAGGAAGGGGGGAGACGCGCGTGGCTCTCTGGTTGGCTGCTGCAGACTCAGGTACTCACGTGAGGACCCTAATAGGGATATTTTTGTTAGAGATACTCCTGATATGGCGGTGTTGGTTCGAGTTTTGCGGAAGCAATGGAAGGAACAGGTCTGCTCTGTTCACGCAGAAACCGGCATGCGTGCGTGCGTGGGTTGTAACGTGCAGTAGGCACGAACTGTATCGAGTCCTGTTTTCTTTAATTCCGTTTATTGTTCCTTAAAAGTAGCAGGTAGTTGATGGTCTTCTATGTAATCTCTTATGCATCGTTAGCTTCTGTGATAGAAAAACAGGTTTCCCAAAAACGGTGCTCTGTTCGTGTGTTTTTCCCTGCCAAATTTGTTACAAAAATAGGTGTGCGATCCTGAGCTTGGAACCTATACTCTGGTATCAGAGCGCCAGGTTGCATGCCTAAACATCTTCAATTCTAGCCAATGTCGATTGTCCCTCAGGCTGCGGCGGCGAAGGATGGTGGTGGCGTGTCGTTCTACTATCCGCAGCTGACGGTGACGAACTACACCACCTGGGCGATTAAGGTGGAGGCGAATGGAGGCCCAGGGAATCTGGGAGGCAGTGGAAACGATGGCCGGTGTGGCCGTGGACGCGAAGAAGGACAAGATGGCGAGGGCACATCTCCTCCAAGCGCTCCCGGAAGATATCCTGTTGCAGGTCGCGAAGAAGAAGACTGCAAAGGAGGTCTGGGACTGTCTCAAAACGAGATTCATCGGGGCAGATCGTGTCAAGACTGCTCGCTTGTAGACGTTGAAGAGTGACTTTGACGTGATGCGAATGAAGGAGGAGGAGATGCTGGACGAGTACGCCGGCAGACTTAGCGGGATGTCCGTGAGGTATGCAAATTTGGGGGAGACGCTCGACGACGCGGCGCTGGTGAAGAAGCTTCTCAGCACGGTACCATATAGGTACTACCAGGTCATCGCCGCATCGAGCAGTTCTGCGACCTCGACACCATGCCATTCGAGGAGGCAGTCGGGCGGCGGCTGAAGGCCTACGAGGAGCGCGCACGCCTGCGCACACCCGGCGACAACGGCGACGGCCAGCTTCTGCTCACTCAAGCCGAGTGGCAGGCGTGGCAGAACAAAGCAGGCGGGGACTCTTCGTCGGGAAACAAGGGCAAGAACATTGCTCCTTCAAAGGCAGCAACCGCGGCCGGGGTGGGCGCGGTCGCCGCAGAGGCCGCGGCAGAGGCGCACGCGGCGGATCACCGCGTAAGGATGGCACAGGCGGCTCTGGCGGCGGTGGCCGTGATAAGAGTCACATGAAAATGTTTTAAATGTAACAAAATGGGCCATTATGCTTCTGAATGCAGGAGCAAATCACACAAAGAGGAGGTGAACCTCTCACGCACAGAGGAGGAGGAGCCGGCGTTGCTGCTATCTGCGAGCGTGGAAACACGCAGCCTTGTTCTTTTGAATGAGGAGAATGGAACCGCAGCTGCACGCTGGAAGCGGGGGCATCACCAGCACTGATGTCTGGTACTTCGACAACGGTGCAAGCAACCATATGTCGGGCGAACGGAAGAAATTTCATGACCTGGACGAGTCCATCCAAGGGCATGTGAGATTGGCGACAGCTCCACTGTGCAGATCAAAGGAAAGGGATCGGTGCTCTTTCAGTTCAGGAATGGGGAACAACGACTCCTCACAGAAGTATATTACATCCCTGCCTTGCGCAATAACATCATTAGCTGTGGGCAGTTAGCCGAGAAGGGAAACAAGATTGTTATGCACGGAGATTTCCTGTGGATGTATGATCCTAGTGGCAGATTGCTCATTAGAATCAGAAGCTCCTCAAATCGTCTTTACAAGGCCGAGATGGAGACTGGCGATCCGGTGTGTTTGCTCACTAACATATCAGACAAGGCCTGGCTTTGGCACGCCCGGCTCGGGCATGTCAACTTCCACTCTTTGAAGATGCTGGCAGAGAAGGAATGGCGATGGGTGTGCCGCTCATCAAGCACCCTAACAAGCTGTGCCAAGGGTGTTTAGTTGCAAAGCATGCAAGACAACCGTTCCCAGAGGCAGCCAGTTATCGAGCGGAGGAGCCACTCGAATTGCTGCACGTCGACCTCTGTGGACCGATCACTCCATCGACTCTCGCCGGCAACAACTACTTTATGCTGATCGTCGATGATTGCACCAGATGGATGTGGGTGTACGTGATCAAGACAAAGGATCAAGCTTACTCAGTGTTCAAGAAGTTCAAGCAGCAGGTGGAGAACACTAGTGGACACCGAGTGAAGATATTGAGGACTGACCGGGGTGGCGAGTTCCTCTCCACTGAGTTCACCAAGCTGTGTGAAGAGGCAGGCATTGTGAGCATCTGACCGCACCGTACACGCCACAGCAGAACGGTGTGGTGGAACGAAGAAACCGGACGGTGATGCAATGGCGAGATCTCTCCTCAAGAGCATGCATGTTCCCGGCAAGTTCTGGGGGGAGGCTGTGAGGCACGCGGTGCATTTGCTGAATCGCTTGCCGACGAAGGCGCTAGGAGAGCGCACACCATTCGAAGCATGGGCTGGCAGGAAGCCGCACCTCGCTCATCTGAGGGTGTTCGGCTGCACTGCTCACGCGAAGGTGATGATGCCGCACCAGAAGAAACTCGACGACCGAAGCCAGGCGATGGTGTACCTTGGCGTCGAGTACGGCTGCAAGGCGCACCGCCTCTACGATCCACGGCGCGGCAAACTCCATGTAAGTAGAGATGTAAAATTTGAAGAAAATATGGAGTGGAATTGGGATGCAGGTGCAAACTCTGGTGATGCCTCAGAGTTCGTTGTGGGGGAGAGCCACTTCCCCGAGCCGGAGTCAAGTGACTCTGGACCAGTCGCGGCTACCACAGCAGGAGGTCCGCCTGCCACGGCAGGGACTTCGCCACCTGCGGAAGACGCTGCAGCAGCCCCAACGACTCCCGCAGCAAATCCGCTGGCGGGGGAGCCGGTTACACCTACCATGGCTACTCCGACATCGCTGTCAAGAAGCAGTAGCAGCACCGACAATGGAGCTGTTCGCTACAGGCACATCGACGACATCATGCGGGATGCAAAGAGAGTGGAGCTTCAAGAGGAAGAGCTCGAAGATGTGGCGCTGCTGGTTGAGACGGAGGAGCCATCATGCTATCAAGAAGCTGCTGGGAAAGCCACTTGGGAAAAGCAATGCAGAAGGAGATCGAGTCCATTGAGAAGAATGCAACTTGGACACTCACCGAGCTGCCGCCAGGACAAAGACCCATAGGTTTAAAACGGGTATACAAGCTGAAGAGAAATTCAGATGGAGATGTGATCAAGCATAAGGCAAGGCTAGTTGCGAAGGGATATGTTCAGCGGCAAGGTGTTGACTTTGAGGAGTTTTTGCTCCGGTGGCTAGACTTGACACAGTGCGTGTCATTCTTGCAATCGCAGCGAATCGTGGTGGGGAAATTCATCATCTTGATGTGAAGTCAGCATTCTTAAATGGGGAACTCGAGGAGGAAGTGTACGTGGCTCAGCCGGAGGGCTTCGTTGTGAGGAACAAGGAGCATTATGTATACAAGCTGAGCAAGGCGTTGTACGGGCTCCGACAAGCTCCACGAGCGTGGAACACTCGGCTTGACAGGAGTCTGAAGCATCTCGGGTTCGCCAAGTGTAAACAAGAGCAAGCTGTGTACACGAGAGGGGAAGGACAAGCAGGTATAATAGTTGGTGTTTATGTTGATGATCTAATTGTAACAGGAGAGAACCCGGAGGAGATTGCAGTGTTTAAGCAACAGATGATGACTGAGTTTGAAATGAGTGACCTTGGGTTACTCACATTCTACCTCGGCATTGAGGTGGCGCAAGAAGAAAATCGGGTGAGACACTCAAACAATCTGCGTACGCCAAGAAGGTGTTGGCTCAGTTTGGCATGACTGAGTGCAATGCAACAAAATTCCCTATGGAGCAGAAGGCACAGCTGCACAAGGATCCAGAAGGAGAACCGATAGATGCGACTGAGTACCGACGTGTGATCGGTTGCTTGAGGTACTTACTCCACACAAGACTAGATCTCTCCTATGCAGTCGGAGTGGCTAGCAGGTTTATGGAGAGGCCCACAGTGATGCATCACAAGGCAGTGAAGCAAATCTTGAGGTACTTGAAAGGTACAATTCACTGTGGACTCATGTATGTGAAGAGAGGAGGAGAAGAAGTGATCACTGGCTACACTGATAGTGACTTGGCTGGTGATGTGGATGATCGGAAGAGCACCGGAGGTATGGCATTCTATGTCAATGATAGCCTTGTGTCATGGAACTCACAGAAGCAGAAGACAGTGGCGTTTCATCATGTGAGGCCGAGTTCATGGCAGCGACGGCGGCGACGTGCCAGGCGTTGTCGCTAAGAAGCTTGTTGGGGGAACTGACAAAGCAAGAAGTTAAGCCGGTGAAATTGTTTTGTTGACAACAAGTCCGTTATTGCCTTGATGAAGAATCCCGTGTTTCATGGCCGCAGCAAGCATATTGACACGAGGTTCCATTTTATTCGAGAGTGTGTTGAAGGAGGACAGATTGTTGTTGAGTTCGTTTGCACAGGGAGCAGCGAGCTGATGCACTGACAAAGGCTTTGTCGGGAAACCTTGCAACAATGAAGCACGCACTTGGCGTTCGTGACCTTGGGCCACATCAGGATTAAGGGGAGTATGTTAGAGATACTCCTGATATGGCGGTGTTGGTTCGAGTTTTGCGGAAGCAATGGAAGGAACAGGTCTGCTCTGTTCACGCAGAAACCGGCCATGCGTTCGTGCGTGGGTTGTAACTTGCAGTAGGCACGAACTGTATCGAGTCCTGTTTTCTTTAATTCCGTTTATTGTTCCTTAAAAGTAGCAGGTAGTTGATGGTCTTCTATGTAATCTCTTATGCATCGTTAGCTTCTGTGATAGAAAAATAGTTTCCCAAAAACGGTGCTCTGTTCGTGTGTTTTTCCCCCCTGCCAATTTGTTACAGAAAATAGGTGTGCGATCCTGAGCTTGGAACCTATAATTTTGGTCTTTTAGCCATAGAAACGGTGAGGAACTAACGGCTGCTACTTTTGGACCGGAAAGTATTTTTTCAAGATTATGGACTGAAAATTATGTTTGAACCGTCATAGATTGAAAATTAAATAGGATGACAAAAAATGGACCGGATGTTGATTCCGTCATTTTTTTTTTCAACCGATGACGCTCATCTACAGTACGTCATCTTTATCCTCCTTATCAGTCTATCTTCCGATCTTCGTATATCGCAAGGAAGAATTTTCGTTTAAAAATAATCGTAGTTTTATAATCCTCATGTTTAGCTTGACTCGTATGCTTCATGATAGTATGATGATCACCCATCTTTATCATCAAAGACATTCTAATCAGATTATCAGAAAAATAAACACTTAAAAGTAAATACAACTATCATTGAACAGATGTAAGTTAGAAAAAAGTACTCTAAACTAAACTATCTTAACACCTGAATATAGCATCTTTCCTTACAGTCAATTTTTATAATTTACATTATTATTCTTGTACTTTATCCTAATATATTCTATATTTCTTATGTAAATTTTCAAGGTAAAAAAATAAATAAAACTATTAATTATACTATCATGCGCTATTAAATTAAAAAAAATGGTTGATTTCCGTCAAATGTTGTGAGAAGATGGCGTTGAAAATAGGTTAACAAATATAAGGTATTGAATCTGTTTTTTTTTTCAATTAAAAATAGTTTTTATTCTATCTTTCCTATGTAAGTTTTTAAGCATTAAAACATAATTTTCAAAAACTAATTTTAACATTACATTAATCTAAATAATTAAGAATCAGTTCCAGAAATGGGCATAGTTAAATATGAATATTATATCATACTTTAAGGTACTACTTATAGGTACAACATAAAAATGAATTAAAAATCTTAAACAAATAATAAGTCCACATCATATATTAGTCCATGCCATAAGTCATTGGTTTATAGACAATATTTTTCGACGATATTCATAGATTTCAATTTTTAATTTTAACATTATAAGGAACATGAAATGCATAAAGCCAGGTAGAAGATGGAAGGCATGGTGCAGCAATAATGAGGACATAGGGGTAACAATAATACATATGAATTGTTATTTATTAAAGATCTTGAACATGATTATTTTACAACAACAACAAAAACTCTAACATGATAATTATTCTATCTTCCTTATGCAATTTTTCTTGGCCTTATGCAATTTTTATTGGCCCATAAAATAATATTTGGAAATGTAAAATAAAACTCACAGATCCCTTTATTTTAGCGCTTCTTAACTCGCTAATATATATCCACGTAAACATATAGATATTAACATTTAATCTATAAATATATAGATAGATAGAAAGCTATGCATGCAAAAAATAAATATGAATATTAAGTAACACCTTAATGTGTATGTTAGTTGCACGACATTAAGAAAAAAATAATGAATGATCAATGTGATGGCATGATAGATGTGTTTAAAAAATACATGTAGTTTGATAATCTAAACTATATACTGTGTAAGAAATATATTATTTAGTACTATAAGGAGCGTGAAGTGCATAGGGTGGGGGAAGATGAAGGTGAAGATATCGACAGACGTTTCTTACATGACACAGGGTTAGGAAGAATGTGACAGAGATATTACAGCAATAATGAGGATATTTAGGGTACCACCATATCACACTACATCACATCTCTCTACGATGGTCAGGGCGCAATAGTATGTTCGGCGAGCAGTAGATCACCGGTCGGATCTCGGACCCGACGCACATTAATATGTATAATTTTTTAATGATATTTTTTATATATATTTTAAAAAAACTATAAATTGAAAAATGTCACCTTACAAAATCTGATTTTAAAATAAAATTTTAAACTAAAAAGAAAAAAATAATAAACTGATATTTACTGTTGCGCAACAGCAACTACTATTGCGCAACAGTAACTATGTGTGCAACAGTAGTTACTGTTGCTTGGGAAGGTAACAACTCTAGCTCTCCTGCTCGGAGATGATGACGGCGATGACACTATGCTGGGCAAGAACAGTGCACCACCCGCACCCTTCGCCAGACCATGGCTTGCTGGGTCTCCCGCGCCATCCGCCTCCGTCTTTGCCCCATCCTCGATGCCGCCCGCTCCTCGGGGAAGCCCGTCGACCTCCAGGATCTCCTCCTCTGCCTCACCTTCGACAACATCTGTGGGCTGGCCTTCGACAAGGACCCCGAGACGCTCGCCCACGGCCTCCCGGAGAACCGCTTCGCCATCGCCTTCGACCGCGCCACCGAGGCCACCCTGCACCGCTTCATCTTCCCCGAGTTCATGTGGATGCTCAAGAAGTGGCTGCGCCTGGGCATGGAGGTGAGCCGAAGCCTCTCCACCGTCGACCACTACCTCTCCCAGGTCATCGCCGCCCCGCAAGATGCTCCTCACCCGCGCCGGCCCCTCTCTCCTGCTTCATGAAGTAGGGTGACTACTTCGATGACTTCCTTCAGCACGTAGCCCTCAACTTTATCCTCGCCGGCAGGACACCTCCTCTGTCACCCTCAGCTGGTTCTTCTGGCTCGTCATGCACACTGCCAGAAAAAGCACTTTTAGAGACCGACATTTTCAATCTCTATTCGGTCATTATTTCGTCACTAAACGTGTCAGCGACCGAATAGAGACCAAAAATATCGGTGAAAAATTTTTGGTCACAAATCTGTGACCGAACAATGTCGGTCACTAATCAGTCGCTGATAGTGACCGACTAGCGACTGAATACTTTCGGTCGCTGATATCATCACAACGATCGACATAATTCAGTCGCTAATTCAGCCACTAATACAAATGACTGATTTGTGACCAATATTGATAGCGACCGACATAATTCGGTCGCTAAGTCGGTCACTAAGACAGTGACCGAGTTGTGACCAACATAATTAGCGACCGACATAATTCAGTCGCTAATTCGGTCACTAAAACAGTGACCGACTTGTGACCATCAGTGTCGGTCGCTAGTAGCGACTGACATAATCAGGTTGCTAATTCAGTCACTATTTTAGTGACCAACTTAGCGACCGAATTATGTCGGTCGCTAATCGGTCTCTATATTTTTAATTTTTTTAAATAAATATTTATTTTAAGGAAATCATCTGTTAAAAAACTCCACAACAATAACATAAACATCCACAACAATAACATCATCCACAATAATAATAAATGTCTACAATAATAATAAAAATGTCCACAACAATAATAAAAAAGTCCACAATAATACATAATAATGAAATGAAAATCATGAATCCTCGTCCACGTGCTCGTCCTCATCTCCTCCTACGCCACCTGATGAAGGAACCTACAATACATATATAACAATAATAAGTTAAATTTAAATACTATTATAAGCAATATTAAACTAAACTAACTTGTTTAAAATGAAATTAAGCGTCAAGCTCAAAGTGGGAGTCCCAATTAAAGTCCGTCAGTTTCCACAAGTCATAATCATTGCCTTAGCCGTGTTGGAAAAAGTCAGAGGGCAATCAGATTAGTATTTCTAATTATCCTAAACCTAAGTTCTTTATTTTTAATGTAAACTAACTTGCTTAATGTGAACTTGAGCGTCGAGCTCAAATCGGGAGTCTGAATTGAACCCTGTTGTTTCCACAAGTCACATTCATCGCCCCGACCGTGGCGAAACAAATCGGAGGCCGACCAGATTAGTATATATTTCTAATTTTGGACCTCCAAACATAGCTAAGTTCTTCCTTTTTAACTAAACTAACTTGCTTAATTAAGATGAAATTGAGTGTCGAGCTCAAACCGGGAGTCCAAATTGAACTCCGTCAGTTTTCACAAGTCACAATCATTGCCCTGGCCGTGCTGGAAAAAACTGGAGGCCATTATAATTAATGATAGGGCAAGGCAATCTGATTGCTAAGTAGGGAATATACTGAAATTGGTATAGGTGAGTTGGGGCAGGCATATGTTAATTGTTTGAACTACATCTAACTGTTGACCCTTAATTATACTTCAGGCCAGGAAGTTTGTTTGAAAAGCTTTCGGTTCATTAACATTGGTGATGCCTCAATGGCTATTCTTGATGATAGGTCAAGGCATTCTGGTATTCTTCCCAATTAGCATTATAAACACAACATCAATGCTTCCCTTTCTAACTCCCTTCATCCACCCAGCAGACCATAGGATATTAGTCTTTTTAGAGGATATGCATGCAGACAACATGCTGCTTTTATGGTAGGGACTAAGGAAGAAGAGACTCTGCACTTTTGCAGCTCTCTTTATTAATTGGTGGTCCATTTGCTCAATGGGCAGCAGTCTGTATCCTATAGAGTGCTGGTTTTATGGAGATTGATCCAAAAATCCCCTCGTAGGTGATTGTAAAGTTTTATTGTTTATTGGTGCATATGGTGGGGTGGGGGGGGGGGGGGGGGGGGGGGGGGGGCGGTGGAGGAGTGGCAACATAATGTTTGCAAGGCTTGTACTCATCAATTCCAGATGTGTATCAATTCCAACCCTATCTTTTCAGACTTGTACTCATTTTAGTCTTCTTATCTATATCTTTTGTAGAAAATACATGAAGTGCTCCCAGGTATTTCCCAATCACTGTTATGCAACCTAAAAAAAAAAAAAACAAACAATCTAGGCGACGGGAATCTATCAGTTTAACATGCACATTAAAGCCTATAACCATAAAACTATTGTTGACATAAACCAAAAAAATGATCTATAGAAGGTGAAATTTCATACTTTTGGTATATATAAATTAAGAACAAAAAAAATACCTGCTGAGGCAGTGAGAAACTAGATAGAATTGACACGTAGCCTCCTTTCCTTGCACATATGGTTAATGAAAAGCATGGTTAGTTATTGGAAGCTCAAACTGAATAGCCAAAATTCCATAATATGTTGTTCTGATAGAATAGATCCAACCTTGAGATTAATGACTTAACTTAATAATCATTATTTTTCTACAGTTTCATAAAACTAAGTATAAATCAAATGTTGTTAGGAACATAAGCATAAATCAAATGTTGTCAGGAACATAAATGTACATGCTCAAACCATAAAGCATAAAATTAATCATTTCCCAAGTGCTACTTACAAATATTTTTTATAGTGCACTTTTCAGATGTGATGCACAATTGCAAATGCAATGAGACCTATCCAAGATAGCATAAAACATGACTTCTCACCATGAACATGATAGAAATAGTTAGACACCTGTGCGATGCACGGGAAGTTTTTAAATTTATATATTTTAAATTCATAATGTTGGCCCTTTCGGTATGGCAGCAAGCTAGCCTAGAGGGGGGGTGAATAGGTTTTTCTGAAATCTGAAATAGAAACTTAAACACAGAAAATTATCACTTAAAAGTTTGGTTAGTTTAGTGTGATAAAGAGTAGCAGTGCGGAAGCAAATAACAATCACACAAATAACACAAGAGATTTATCCTGGTTCGGCCCTTCCCACATGGAAGTCCTACGTCCAGTCCCCAGCAACCTCTTGGGATTTTACTAACCAAGGTACAGTCCCCCTTAAGGACAATACAACACCCAGCACCCCAGCTGGTCTTCTTCTCTTTCCCGGGCAAGAAGGCAGCCCACTTCTCTTACAGGTAAAGAAGCCAACCTCCTGGTACAAACCCCAGTGCGGTTCTGCTAGACACAAACCCATAGCTAGGTTAACTACTGTATACAGTCCTACAGCTGGACGAGATGTCTTTCTTATAAAGAAAGAAACAGTGCAGAGAGTTCTACAAGAATGGCCTCTACCCAAAGAACTCTCGATAGAAACTCTCCCCAAGAATTACAATAAGCACAGGGAGAATGAAGAGAGAAAAGAAAGCTTGAAGGCTTGAGAGTTTCAGATGCTTGAACACTTCTTCTGGGCTCAGGCTCTTTCTCTATTTTCCTTTGAGTGTATGTGGCGTTGAGGTTCCTCACTGGTTGTACACTCCTTCAAAGATTTTCAGGAAAAGCTCTCATTTTTGTTCTTCAACAATGCTTCATCTTTTACATGAGCAGCTTTAGAATAGATCCGTTGAAGAGATCCGTTGGAGCTCTTCTAGTCGTTGCTGATCTTTCTCTTCATTTGTCTTAATCAGACTCTGGTGGTCTTCGAGATCTGTCAGCATAGAAGAGAGTGTTAGCATAAGAGAGTGTTTATAAGATATCAGTGCATGCTATTGTGTTTCTGCTAACATTCTGAAAATAGTAGTTCATATCTATTTGACAAGACTCTGAAATATGCATGCAGCTTTTTTTGTCAGAAGATATTTGACTTTTCATTTAAGCGCCAAGCATATTGAATATAAGGCAATCTGTGTTTGAACAGAATCCATGAAGAAATCGTTATGAGCATGACTTATGAAATCGTTATGTGAAGAGTCGTTGCTCATTTGTAAACAATCGTTGAACAAATTGATGTGATCGATCATTTATGAAATCGTTATGCAAGCAAATCGTTATGATCTCCTGAAGAAGTCGTTGTGATCATAAAGAAATCGATGTGATCACTTATGAAATCGTTATATATGCAAGCAAATCGTTATGATCTCCTGAAGAAGTCGTTGTGATCAATAAAGAAATCGATGTGATCACTTATGAAATCGTTATGAGATCACTTCTTATCAAATCATTGCGAAGGAAAATCGATGTGAGGGCAAATCGTTGCACTCACTTATCAAATCGTTATGAGACCGATTTCTTATCAAATCGTTGCGAAGGCAAATCGATGTGAGGGCAAATCGTTGCACTCACTTATCAAATCGTTATGAGATCGATTTCTTATCAAATCGTTGCATTTACTTGAAGAATCGTTATGGCTTCTAAAGAAATCGTTATAGCGCTTATAAAATCAATTAAAAACAAATCGATGTAGCGCTTATTAATTTGGCACTTAACTGAAATCGATGTATATTGATTAAACATCGATTTTATCATTTTAGTGCGCCATATTGCATCAATGAGAGACTTAGCATTTTGTTATGTGATTGATGCGACATAGATGAAACAAAAATATTCAATAACATTTAATCAACAAAGATATACTTGAAATCATCATAAGTTTTGTTATCACCAAAATACAAGGATAACTATAAAGTGGTTCAACACATAATAGATGGAAAAGTTCAAAATCTATGCTTGAAAATCAAATGCAACAACATGAAAATTAGAGATTCCATGAAAATGTAAAAATTCCAGAAACAGTGTGTGAGAGAGAGACACAAAGGGAGAGGGGTTGGGAGATGGCGCCGGACAGTGTGTTGTGATAGTGTGTGCGTGTGTGTGTGTGAGAGAGAGAGATAGAGAGAGAGAGAGAGAGAGCAGGGGGTGACTGGGACTGTGAGAGTGTGTGTGTGGTGTGTGTCTGTGTGTGCGTGCGTGAGAGAGAGAGAGAGAGAGATAGATAGATAGATAGAGATAGAGAGAGAGAGAGAAGAGAGAGAGCAGGGGTGTAACGCCCTGACGCGGAATATCAGAGCGGGATTACAGTTATTAAATAGTACATAGCGAGAAATAATTGCAACCATTGCACAAATGGAATAATACCAATTAAACTCAAACTTCACTTATATTCCATCAACTAACGATTACATCAACTGTTCAGAGCCATAACTAGGGCCCAGAGTACTTTATTCAAAATCAAACTATTACATCATGAGTAACTGACTCACTAACTCATAACTATACTAACAGACTACTAGTAGACAGCATGGGTTGCAGATAGGTCACTCCTGAGTCTCCTCATCGGTCCCATCCTCATGAGTGTGGTCATGATCCGACTCACCTGAAACACATTAAATAAATACGTAGGATGAGCGAAGAACGCCCAGTAGGACTTAATATCTCATGAACACAAGCATGCTTAAAATAGTTAATATTTTAATGGCAGATTAACTAGAGAGTAAAGTCATGTAGAGCATGTCACGATAACGAGAGAGCAATAGCAACTAGCACAGGGAAAATAGTACAACAAGAACATCAATAGAATGGCCATGTAACGTTATAACACGTAATTGCACAACGGTGCACTAGTAACGATCATGCTTGCACTTGTAGAGATAGTACTTTGATTGTCATAGATTAATCTAGATAGTAAACTGGCACTAGATGCATGCCATAACACATCCTTGATCATTTTAACTCCCATGGGCACTGGCACTTTTCGGGCGCTCCTCCCAGGACCTGATCGGCCCTATTGCGCTGGCATTAGTCATTTCTTTATCTTAGACAATCACAAGAATGGCCAATAGAGTACCAAGAAGAGATAAGAGAGTACTAGACGAGATAGATGAGAGAGTAGAGTGAATGTGAACAGATAAGAGGATATGGACATTAGATGAGATAGGGACAATTCCGTAAAACAATGTGAAATTTCGATAGTAACGGTTGCACAGCACCAGGTCGGGGCCGGCAATCTGGTGGAAGTCACACCCGCCCCCTTAGCCGTGCCGTGTACACAGGTCAGGTGGTCCAGCGTGAACCCAAGACGAGAAGGAAACACTAAGGCCATGGATCGTACTGATCCCTAAGGTGTAACGGGTTTTGGGGTACAACCAGCTCGTTGACTAAGGACGTGCGCCAAAGCCAAGAAGACTTACGAAGGTCTTGACAAAGAGTCTCTGGCCCAGTCGAGAGTATTCCCGATGGAGAGGTGGTCTAAGTCAAGAGAAAGTGTGTAGAAACAGGTCGTCGTGCCCCGAGTGCTCGAAGCCGAGGGAAAACGATAACGGTATTTAAAATGCTCGTATAAAACGAAAACAATGGTATTTAAGAAAAATACGGTAATTTAGTCATTTATTTCGCTAATTTACCGAATACATTATTGCATAATTTATCAGGGTCAAATGGTAATTTATTATGTTATGTGTGTGTAAGTGTAAAGAAATCTTGAGGATATGATAAGTCGTGCAAATGTCATTTAAAGTAATTAAATTTATATCATTTATGCCATTTATTAACTTCCCAAGTCGAATTTACTATAACATGGGTAAATCATGACTAAATAGGGGTTCTATAGCCAAAACAGCAGGGGTATATGCTTAATTAAACTTTCTGGCCGAAGTCCTTGAATCGCGGAGAACCTACCCGTCGCGATTCAAATCGCGACTGGTGGCTCAGGCGCGATACACAGACCGGGCCGGCCTGGCTCGAACCGGGAGGGAAACGCGGCGGCGAGACCTGTCGCGTTCAAGACGCGACCGGGCGGCCGACCGCGACCCACTGGTATCGCGGCGGATCGCGCCGTCGCGATATCAGAAGGGTCCTGCCCTTTCTCCTTATTCCAGGGCGATTCCTGTTTGACACAGTGTACTTGTAAATTCTATATAAAATCGCACAATGATCCAAAAATCACGAAACTAGTTTTAAATAAAATTAGACACGTAGATCTATCACATGTATGATTAATTTGAAAATAGACAAGGTTTAGACATGCTGTGATCAAGTTGCATTTTGATGACCTAAACATGCACAGTCAAGGTTCAACGAATTAAGTAGAGATGAATACACATGAAATTTAGGCAAACCATGGGCGTTTGAAAGCTAACATGATGTAGTATTTATGAGATTCTCATGGCATGGGATCATGTATGCCCGAGGTTTAAGAGTAAATATGAAGGGTCGGGTACATGGAACTGACAGGGATTCAAAGAATTAATTCTCCCTCATGGGAGATCGAAATAGAGCGAAACCAAAGGACTTTTGCTCGGGATCATGAACTCTTCCTAGTACGAATTTAGCTTGAGAGATTGCCTACCTTTTTCACGGAGAAAGAAAACTATGGTTTGATGACGAAAATAGGATGAGATCCCTTGCTCCAATCCTTCTTCTCCAAGCTCCTAACGTCCAGAACTTCACCTCTCGTCCCTCAGAGCTCCAGCCACGAACTAAGATTTGGTTGGGATGAATTTGGGGGTACGTATATGGCTAACTATAGGAGTCCTAGCCATTCTAAGAGTCCTCCCTTCCATTAAACTCCAAATTTCCTTCTTTATCTCCCACTTTCTCTTATTTATCCACCTAATAGAGTTGGGAAGGGATCCAATTTTGTGGGTAAAGGTTTAGGGTAAGTGTAGGACTCTTTTTAGGATAGATATGACTTGTTTTAATAGTTAATTTGACCCTTTTCCATTTATTAATTAATTAGATACGAATTTCTCTTAATTACTTCTCCTCTCATAATGGGCTATCCCTATTTGGGCCCAACAAACCATGTTAGAACCATTAGTACACCCCATTGCTAATTTAGCTTGATGGATTTTGATTTAATTCATTCCATTTCTATTTATTCCCCTTTTTATTCAATTAAATCAGTTTATCTCATTTATTTAAATAAAATTTTTATTTTCTTGTTTTAAAAATCAAGGTTGCTTGAAAATCAAGTTTTTAAATTTATATATTTTAAATTCATAATAGATGGAAAAGTTCAAAATCTATGCTTGAAAATCGAATGCAACAACATAAAAATTAGAGATTCCATGAAAATGTAAAAATTCCAGAAACAGTGTGTGAGAGAGAGACAGAGGGAGAGGGTTTGGGAGATGGCGCCGGACAGTGTGTTGTGATAGTGTGTGCGTGTGTGTGTGAGAGATAGAGAGAGATAGAGAGATAGAGAGAGAGAGAGAGAGAGAAAGAGAGAACATGGGGTGACTGGGACTGTGAGTGTGTGTGTGTGCGTGTGAGTGAGAGAGAGAGAGATAGATAGATAGAGAGAGAGAGAGCAGGGGGTGCCTGGGATTGTGAGAGAGTGTGTGTGTGTCTGTGTGTGCGTGAGAGAGAGAGACAGAGGGAGAGGGTGGGAGATGGCGCCGGATAGGGAGGGGGGAACCGGGGAGTGGGAAGCCGGTCGGGGGGGGGGGGGGGGGGACGAAGAGGGCGCTTAGGGGAGGGGGGGTTCCGGCGGGTGGGGTGGAGGGGAGGGGGAGGAGGGGGCGGCATAGGAGAGGGGGGGGGACGAGGAGGGTGCGTAGGGGAGGGGGGGTTCCGGCGGGTGGGGTGGGGGGGGGAGAAGGAGGTACAGGAGAGGGGTGGGGACGAAGAGGGCGCGCAGGGGAGGGGGGGTTCCGGCGGGTGTGGGTGGGGGTGGGAGGAGGAGGGGGCAGCATAGGAGAGGGGGGGGGGGGGTTATCTGCAGGCGAGTGGCGGCGGGGGGCAATGGTGGCACCGAAGGCGAGGCCGACGAGCTCGAGTGGTGTTGGCGACGGCGACGACGACGAGAACCGGTGGCAGCATCGGCGAGGGGGGTTCTGGCATCGGCAATGAGAGAGAGGGAGAGAGGAAGAGAGAAGAGAGGAGAGAGGGGAGGTGGTCTTCGCGTGGGGGGAGACAAAGGTAAAGAAGAAATAGCGACTGAATAAGTTGGTTGCTATTCGGTCGCTAACACCACTAAGCTTTTGCGACCGAAATTTATCAGTCACAATTCGGTCTCAATTCTGAGACCAAACTGTGACTGATAAATTTCGATCGCCAAAATTCCTTCGTAAAGGCGGCAGGCGAAAAGGTATTAGCGGCTGACAGTAATCGGTCACTATTTAGTGACCGAATAGCGCCCGAAAATAGTCAATCGCAAAACTTTCTTCCATACTTGAGAAAACGTGAAATTCTGTGACTGAAAAGTGATTAGTCACTAATCGGTCACTAATTAGTGACCGATTAGTGACTGAAAATAGTCGGTCGCAAAAAGTTTCTTCCATTTTCTGAAAATTAAAAAATTCAGTCACCAAAAGGTCAACAGTCACTATTCGGTCACTAATTAGTTACTGATTAGTGACCGAACTAAAAATCGGTCACTATAATAGTTATTTAGCGACAGATATTTTTCGGTCCTAATTCGGACACTAATTTGTGACCGAACAGTGACTGCAAATATCGGTCTCTAAACCCATTTTTTCTTGTAGTGGCGTAGAACCCCACCGTGGAGGACAAGATCCTGCGCGAGATCGGCGGCGTCCTCATAGAGACCCGCGGCGCCGACGTGAGTAGGTGGGTCGACGACCCCCTCGTCTTCGAGGAGGTCGACCGCCTCGTCTACCTCAAGGCCGCCCTCTCCAAAACTGTCTGGGAGTAGTGGGCGTCCTCTTGGGAGATGGTCTGCGTCGCCATGGCTCTTGGATAGAGGGGACAAGATTTGAGAGAGAGAGAGAGAGAGAGAGAGGTACCACCACCAGAAGACGGAGCAGCCAGGAAACTGGCCCTTCAGCTTCTCTTCTCTCCGGTAACCGAAACGGCAGTATGGAGGGCACAGATGGGGTAGAGAGAGTAAGAGAAACGGGAGCAAGGATGCTTCTCGGAGATAAAATGTGAAAGAGCTTTACATTTATGCCACGTGTCCTCGGTCTGGTTTAGGCGAGAAACAGGAAACTCTGTTTTAGTAGTATATATATATATATATATAAAGACTTCTATTATTAGAGAGTATTCATGACTTTTCTACCATCATGTGTTACAAAGAGTGCTTCTTAAAATACAAGTTTCAAGGGAATATTTTAAAAAATGTCTTATAAAATAAATCAATTTTCTATGTATCAGCTAGTGCTTTTTGTGCTATGTTAGTCTTTGAAATTGTACAAACATGTCCTGAGTTCAATATCGAGGATGCACGCCTTGAATCTTAAAGGTATACAAATCTTGAGAATAACCTCCTTTTAACCTGTAGAATTTGGGTATTAAACTCTCTCTCTCTCTCCTGATATATGACTAGTGTGCAATCAATCGAGCCACTCTTAGTGTACCAGCTTACACAATGACACTCTTTGTCATTCAGCTTCACTAGAAACACATTGATGAAACAGTTTGCTCAATGGAGAATACCATAAAAAAGGATAACAAATAAAACCTCGTGTGTTCAAATGCCATTCGAAATTAGAGTGTCAATTGAGTAGTGTGGGGCGCAAACTTGATGTGTGATTGACATGTTTGTTGTTTGACAATTAGATTAATTGGCATATTAATAAAGTTCTTTTCCGTAGATATCCTCAATTTCTAACTTATTTAATGGTTATAACAACTGACGTTATATTAGGGATATTTTTCACCAGTTACAAAGGAGAGAGAGTGAGAGGGAGCAGTGATCAAAGGTAGAAAGTGGTATTTTTGTCACAATACAATGAACAAACGGCAAAAATTTGAATCTTTATACAATATTCCTCTTTGTTTTTACAGAAGTTACCTAGCTACGGTGGCAAATTTGTAATATTTTTTCATTTATGAGTGGTATTTTTGACAATATTTTAATAATGATGATATATTTTGCCATTTTCGAAAGTTTTCTATGCGAAAAAATATATACATTGAGGGATAGTTGGGAACAATCCAGTATAACTATTGATACAAGACATTTATTGAGACAACATGAACCACTAAAAGAAGGGGAAAAAAAACAAAAACAAATCGAAGGAACATCCAAACACCAGGAACAACTTGCAACACTTGGAAATTATACTTATTCTTGCAGCAACAGTGTCTATCACTCGAGAGACAGAGAAGGTAGTCTACGACCATTATACATAACGGAGGGTATGTGTTGGATCTTGCACCATTCCTCTTCTCGTTTCTCTTTGAGCTTCCAAATGAATTTCTTGGGCATGTTTATTAGTTGCAACTCCTGCAGTGTGGTTATGTGTTGTAACCCCTCTGGAAGAGTCTTCAAGTTAGAACAATAATCAATGATTAAACGTTTCAGGCTAGGCATGGCTCCATTGTCTACGGTGCATTGCTCCAATTCCTTCATTTCCTGTAAGTATAGCTCCTCCAATTTTGTGAATCTCTGTGGAGAGAAGACCAGCACCTTTCCAGAGTATACATTTTCAAATAATCGGAGGATCTTGAGGTTGGGGAGGCACTGCAACGATGCCAACCCCTCTTGCTCTGATAATAAATCAGAAAAATACAACGTCAATTTAACGAGGGATGGTGGAAATTGGAGGCTCGGATACTGTTGTGGGTTCAACTGCTGTTGCAACTGCGATTTTCTCCCAACTAGAGCAGTTTGAAATAAAGTACATAGAGAGTTTGAATAATTGATATATATCTTGTGAGGAAAATTGAGGATGATCAATTTCTGCAGGACCTTACAGTTTACCAAGGCTGGTAACACAAATTTAGCAACCATCGGATTTTTCTCGTCACAGAAATCCAATTTTAGCTTGTTAAGGATTTCATGTTCTCCAAGTACTTGAGGAGCATTGTGACATGATTTGCTTGGATGCCTGCTATTTTTAAAACCCGGAGATTGGTGAAGTCACCGATGCACCTTCCCATCCAGCTGCCGGCCATTATTGTCCCCAGTGTTTGTAAATTGGCCGCACAATTAATATTCTTTCCACTTGTCCCTTCCAAATAAAATCTAGCAGCAATTATGTGCCTCAATGTATCAATTTCCAAAATAGTATCAGGCGACGAAAAACACCAGGATAGCCGCAAAGTTTGTAGGTTGCGCAGCATGCCTATAGATGATGGAAGTGTTTCTAAACCTGTACCCTCTAATCCCAAGAACCTTAGGTGGACCAAGAGTCCTATTTGCTTCGGCAACTGTCTAATATTGGACCCCTTTACATTAAGCACCCTCAACAGCTTTAGATCGTTAAGAGGCACCTGGTACGGATTAAAGTATGAGAGTTTGAAGTACCAGAACATGGAACGCACCGAGCCTAGCCAAGACGGATGAAGTGGAATGTTGTCCTTGAAGAAGCTTCCTCTGCTATCTACAGCAACACGGCGTGGGGCAGAAGCTGAGTCGACATTACTGGCTGGCAAGTGATTTCCTACTACATTAATGCATAGAAAGTTTTCTTCTTTACCTTGAGAGATTGAGAGATCGAGCAAAAGGTGGTGGATGCGACACTTTTCCACACCTCCCGTCAAATTTCGCTTCACAACTTGGATCATGGATCTATCGACCAGTTCCTCCAGGTAATCTTCTGCCACCTCCTCCATTGTTTGCTGCCCTCTCTCTTGGATGAATCCTTCGGCACCCATAGCTGGATTAACTCCTCTGCATCGATTTCTGAACCTCCTGGGAATAGACCAAAGTAGAGGAAACATGATCGAGGTAGTAGGGTAACGCATCATAGCTCAACCACAATATCCCTTGGATTATTTGACCATCTTCTCCTTCATGTAATTCATATGTGATTCGCTTGAGGACTTTCCTCCACTCAACCTGTGAGCTTTGTTTCCTGGATAGAAGCCCTCCGAGCACAGTGATTGCAAGAGGTAAACCATCACACTTTGACACCATCTGCTTCCCGAGCTTTCTTAGACCTTCAGGGCATCCTTCTTTACTTCCAAAGGCCTTAAACAGAAAAGATCCCAACTTTTTCCTTCATCTAGACATTGGGGTTTATGTATGAAGCCCTGTGGATCTACATACAGGGCACCTCTTCTCTGCGAGTTGTAACAATTATTCTACTACCATCTTTTCCTTCTGGCAAGAAACCACGGACGGCATCCCAAGCTGGCTTGTCCCAAATGTCATCAATTACCAGCAGATATCTTCTTGTACTCAAATCTTCTTTCAACGTACGGTATTCTCCATATCTTCTAGACTCATCTTGGCTATCTCTTCCTTGCTAGGATTTACAAATTTTTCTAGTATCGATTGCAATAGCTCTGTGTTGTCCCACCTTTGAGATACATAAACCCAAGCTTGACGGTCAAAGTGCTTCTTAACAGCATCACTATTATAAACTTTCTTGCTAGTGTGGTCTTACCAAGACCTCCCATTCCCACAATAGAGACAGCAGTGCGTCGTGGATTTTCCATAGTAAGTTTCTCACTTAATACCTTTACATCCTGTTCAAATCCCACAACGTCAGTTTCCTCAACAATAGGCATAACTTTGTGTAGCTTCTTCGAAGAGTGTGAAGCCTCTCCTTCATCAGACTGTCTGAACTCGATGCCAAAATCAAGTCTGCTAGCTGTGATTTTCTGAAGCATCTTGTTGATCCCTTGAATCTCTGTTCCCAAATGCTGACGAATCTTCAAGCGACGGGCATGATTAGCATAATTTTTCAAAGAGCCTATGAACCCACGTCGCTTTTGGAATTCTACTTCATACACATACCTATCGATGGCATCCTCTGCTTGAAAGCTACATTTCTAACTTGGCTTATCCAAACCCTGACCCTCTCACTGTCTCTCTGTCTCGCATCTGCATCTTTTAGGAATGCCTGAAGCAACGCAAGATCATTTTGTAGAGAACGGATGTTGATGTCTAGTTCTACAACCAGATCAAATTGGCTTGAAAGGAACGCACCAAGCTTCTGTAGGAGGAAGCTACTGCACTCTCAGCCATACCTCAAAATTTTTTTCCCTTGTGAAGAACCTTCTAGTACTCAATATTGTTGGGCGATGGTCGTTGCATATGCCTGTAACATCATGGAAAGAGAGTTTTATAATTACGAAGATGAAATGATAACCAAACATTGAGGCGTTGAGATGTTTAACTCGCCATCTTAAACACGAGTTAACCGGGTAGAAACCAGCATGGAGAGCTAACCACTAAGCCCTCGTTGAAGAAACAAGAGCCATCAAAAGATGCAGATCCACGATCCACTGGGAGAAGAAATAGAGGCAAAAGACTCCAATAGTCCAGGACATCTCTGGAGCTGCAAGCAGACCACAAGGCATTCACCCAGAGGTAAATCCACAGCCCATCACTCGTAATGAAGACCCTTTTCAAGAATTTTAGGGGGAGTGTGTAGGAGGAGACATAGGCCATTAAAAGACATAGTGAGAAAGGAAAAAGTTCAAACCATCATTCTTTCTTTAGGCCCATGAGGAAATGGGAACATCCCCGGACCCCCTAATCTTGCAATACTTGGAGAGTGGTGGGTTCTTAGAAGATTTCAATCAAACAGTAGGGGTATGTTAATTTGTATGTTGGATCGATGGGGAACATGTTTTCTCATAAGGGAAGCAGGAAGTTGGATCAGATTTCATAATCAGAGATGGATGTGGAGAACCAACTACTGCAGGAAGTGAAGTGCATGCATATTGGCAGCTACTGCAGTAAGAACTCCTGAAATGGAAGGAATTTGAGATGTAAGGGACAACATACAGATCACAGAAGCTATCCAAAACCCAGACAGAGCACCACAAGAATTATAAGTACAAGCTTAAATATCTCTCAGCTTCTTCCAAACACGAAGGTGACACCAAGATCACTCACATGGCAGAAAAAGGAATAGGGCTGCCGGCTCTAGGAAAGCTAATTCTGACTTGCAATGGTCATCATCTCTACCTCATGAGCTTGACGGCATATGCAACCAGGCAAAGCTTATCAGCTAGGAAGTAGAAGGATCCCTCCATATATAATTTTCACCTTCAACTATCGGTACTTTAGTTTTCCTTACTGCTCTATATATAGTTTTAGTTAATCTGCAGATTGTCTTTTTTTTATTGTTGTTATGTTCCTTTTAGCATGCGGCCGTTTGTTTTTCGTTTTCCTGTACCAGGCCGAACTTATCGGCCGAGCTTAGTAGCAGGACAACGACAACCACCACTACATTTGCCGGCCAGGTCGGTGTTTCCTCTCCTTATCGATCTTCCTTCCGCTCCCTTCCCCTCCCCGCTTCTTCCCCCTCCAGGCACTCCTCCCAACCCCATCCTTTTCCCCATCCCTTGCCTCCTCCTCTTCTGCCCTTGGATCGAGACCTCCCCCTCCTCTGTCCTTGCTGATCTCATTCTAGCCAAAGGAGAGCAAAGCCTAATCGCCAGAGGAGGAGCGCCAGTGGGGGTATATGTGCCCTCACCCAGTGGCGTGGTGGACAGCTGCTGGAGACGGGACGATGGGTGAGAGAGTGAGAGTACACCACCAATCTCCACCCACTACTCTTTTTTGGAGGTCCTAGACTCATCTGGCCACCGTTGAATCAAAAAAAAAGAGATCACACATCGGTATGTAGAAGAGAGGGTTGGTCCTCACTCAAAGGGAGGTGGTCTACGTACAAAACAACAAGCGTAGGGGTATATTTCCGATTGAGTTCCAGAAAGCTAGCTTCTCAAAACCCCATTCCCTGTAGATTTTGTAGAAAAAATCATAAGACAACATTTGATTTCCCATGACTTCTTCTTTCTCGAAAGTTTTTCTAAGTCTAATGCTTGCAATTGTGTTTGATTCCTTAATGCACATGCCATATACATAATCAAGAGAACAAACGATGAAAAGCACAACAAATAAATTGAGCAGAAGCTTCATCATGTAAAACATTTTTGTATTCCTTCCAGATGCATACTTTATTGTTTCAAATTCTCCACTCTACCAACAATTCTGCAGCGGAATGCACATTCTTATAACATTGTTTAAACATTTCGCAATCTCAAAATGTTGAACTTGTCCCTTATACCATGTTGATAGATTCTGCTCCCTTTCTAACCACTAAAAAATTGGATAAGCTTCCAAAACATACAACCAGTGGTTCTGATGCAACAAACCCCAATAACTTGCAGTCGAATTCCCATTCATAGAACACTACAAAGAAACTTCTTAGACGCAAAGGATAAAGCTTGCTTCTACACATAATGCAAGATTGTCTTCTCCTCCTAACAACTAAAGAAATCTAATAAAACTCCAACTAATCAACTTGGGTATATCAGATAGTTCTCACCGCCAAGCCTAATTAAAAGAACACAGAAGAAGTAAGAAATCAGAAGCAAACGTAGCTGTATTTGCTCTTTCTGATAGTGCTCTTGTTTGTTAAATCCACCAGGGTACATGTTGCAATTGCATACCAGTGCAGTAAGAGATGACCTAGATCCATTAACCTGTAGTCTTAGGAATGTTGCTATGACAGATCACTTCAGGTTGCAAGGTGAATGAACCATGCCAAAAAAACCCATTAACCATTAATTGTTCCACCAAAGACCACAATCTTCTTGGTACAAGGAAGAGGACACAGAGAAAATGGCTACAGAAATACAATAATAGAAAAGAGGCAACTACAGAGCATGGAATTGCAAGACCCGACTGAGCTGGTAGGGCGTTATTATATACTGAATTTGCTCCAATCTATGGCCACAGATAAAACATGATCTTCCGAATGATCTTCATCTCAAGTTTTGTGCCAGTTCATTGAACAGTTCACTGCTCCCCTTAGCATGTCAAATATTGAATAGAAATCCTCCCTGAACTTCCAATCATTCCTCTGCTTCCAAATTTCCCACAAGAAGCTGAAAATAAAGAAATCCATGTAACTTCTTGGCATGAGACAACCACCTTGACTTCTGCCAACGCATAAAATTCCTAGCTTCCTTCCTAAAGTGAAAGCACTTGCAAAGAATGTGCCATATAATTTTGCCTTGACTCCTCCTATCTCTGCTATTTCCATCACTATAGGATTGTCCACTCTTGTATGGCCGCTAGAAGGTTGGGATAGTTTCTTACGTTGGCAAATTTGTTTCCTGTCAGTTCTTCTTCAGAGTCTTCCCTCACTTTCGTTTTAAGCTTTAGAATTCCATCAGTTGCTAAGAAGCTAGAAGCAACCCATGCAGATTCTTTTGGCAAGGGTGTGAGGAGGATTGGGGTTGGTGTGACATTTACTGGGACAGAATCTAAACTTGTAAGGAGTCAACAGTCTAGGAATTCAATGTGCTTCCATGTTTTGGCAATCTTCTATGTCGATTTTTGAATGCTTATTTCTTCAAAGCTTATGCCTTAATTTGCAGATACTTTAATGGTTAGAAGCTTGCACCTGGAGTCGGCCGTCCAAGTTTGTAATGAGCTTGAAAAACTGATTTGGTGTTTGCAAGCATCACAAGGGCAATCATCATCATACCTTCCATCTTAATTTCCTTTCTGGGTCAAATGGACAACTGTTGTGTAGGACTCACCCGGGGATCTTTAACCGTTGTGCTTAGACCAGAAGAGATTATGCAAATCTTGACAATTTTCCATTATTGTTAACATATTGATAAATAAATGTGAATATAATTGATTCCTGATTGGTGCTCATAGATGTGACTGAATTTGGCATCAAACTCAATTTCAGGTGTACCCACATTTTTATGAAACTGGCGAACCTAGATTTTTCACATTCTATACAGTAAGTGCTCATTATGCTTGATTTTATGTATGTGAGTTTTTCATCGGACATAAAGCTCTACTCGTTGGATATGTTATAATAATTTGCTCTCTTCACCTGATTATATAAAGAGAATGACTGCTTAATTTATCTACCGAATGTTAAATACTTATATGACATAACATGTCAACAACGAAGCTTGTTCAGCATAGAAACTTGCTTTCAAACGAAGTAAGAGACAACCTAGGTATCTGCTAGACTGCTACATTTGTTGGTTGATGTTGGCCAGCCTTTATAGATCCCAATGTGATGTATTCAAAATTCCAATCATGTCTCTGGAATATATGATCCATTTAAAGTCAATATATGCAGACAACACTGAAATAATGTATAAGCATGTCTATGTAGGTGAAGCTGCTTAATTGGCGTGACCGCCCTCTTTTGATAGTATCTGAAACCAATCTGCGGCTGAACAAATTGCAAGAGTTGTCCATGGCTAGATTACATCCCGATTTTGCTGGTCCTGTTAGGCTACCGTTGGCAACAAATCTGGGCATGCAATCTTGGAGGAATGCTGATGCCACTTTTGTGCCTTTTCCCCCTATACCTGACAATTTGCTCTCTTCTCATGTAGTGTTTTGTACCAGCTTCAAGCTCTCTTTCACTCGTGGTTGAAGACCACATGAGTTGTATGTATGAGACAGAAAATGTATATTATAGAATCATGTGGCTTGTTTCCAGATTCCTTACATCCGTGTATTTTCATTACTCAACATTTTATATTCATAAATAAATAGCAAATTATTGATTTATGTGGTATTTTTTATTTACGGGATGTAAATTTTGCCAATTATCAGTGTTTATGATCTAAGATGAAGACACTAGTTGACGAATATATATTAGAATTTGAAAATCTTTTACGCACAAATAAATATATAAAAATAATTTCTAAAAAATATTTTACCAGAAAATAAATACAGGAAAATCTTTTCAAGAAAATTATTTACATAAGTACCAAATGAGTAATTATGTTTTTTCTTTTCCAGTAAATACTATTCTTTCGAGAAAAAAAATTCTTATAAATATATTTTATATCCAACCAAACGGACCTTAGCGGCCTTGTTCAACCAAAAATTTTGGTCAGGAAGAATCATTGAAAGATGATGGAGAAAAATATTTAAGATGAAGCTATATATATATATATATATTGTGACAAACGAATTAACCATTGCCAAGTAAACATCTTCGAGTTGACAATCACTTCATATGTGGAACAGTTGAAGAAGGAAAAATTAAGACCAAACAACGCGTGACTGAAGAACAAGCTGTTTATACGTTTACAGAAGCTCTTTCGGAAGTATATGTTTTAGCATCTTCGATGGAAACTTGGATTTAAAGAACCAAAAACATTAAGGCCGTGTTAAGATAGCTACTCAATCATACTCCTCAAATTAATGTGTACATGTCTTGTATGCTTAATGTATAGTTTAGATGTACAAATCCTAGGTACTTTTACTTTTAAGCCCCTAAACTATTTTAATTTATGTGCCACCTGCCAATACAACTATTTAATCCAGAGCATTCAAAGAATCTCTTCTCGAGGACCCCGGTTGGGTCGATCGGTTAGAACTCTTGCTTAAAAGCAAGAGGTCCCGAGTTCGATTCCTGGGGGGGGATTTACCTGATTTACATGCAATCCTCGAGGTGTGTAAATCCGAGGTTTTTCTGGTCAAGTGGGGTAAGGGCAATACGGGTATACGGAAAGTAGGAGCTGCCAAGTCCTGACCTTGGAGTTCACGAACACCAATCCTTGAGTCCACAAAGCCACACGGGGCGAGATTTCCTCGTTATCAAAAAAAAAAAAAAAAAAAAAAAATCTCTTCTCCATCCAAAAGCCCATGCACATGGCCAACTTCTGTTAGGAAAAGGGAATCTGTAGTCCCTCTCTAGAATGTTCAAGCTGATCAGATGTGATCTGTGTACAACGGCTATACTCTCAAAAACACTCTTTTTCTAACGGGAATAAATCAGAGATGCAAATCTTGTTTCTCGCTCTCACTTCAAGATGCCACATTATACATGAAAACATTGCAACTTCCGTCAAATCTGACAAGAAGGAGACCAACTCCGTATGCGGTTATAGTTTTACCATTATCGGAAACTGAATTTAACTGGGCCAAAACTAATTACTGCTGTAGATTAGGGTTGGCCAACTCGTTCGACTCAGTTGTGCTGAGTTCTTCGGAGGATGGTACAGTACAATACATACCACACCGATCCATCCACTCTCGACCCACCGTCTTCCCCGTCATGTGCCGTCTTCCCGGTCCCATCCGATCTCACCCCTCCGATCACTCGCTCCCCCTTTTGTCTCGTGCCCCCTACCCTCTGGTCACCCCCTCCCCTCTAGTCGTCCCTCCCCCAGTTCTCACGCCCCCTCCCCTCCAGTCTCACCCCTTCGATCGCTCCCTCCCCCTCTGTCTCCCGCCCCCCTCCCCACCGACTGCCCCCCCCCGCCTCCATCTCCCCTCCCCCTCTATCTTGCACCCCCTCCCCTCCGGTCACCACCCTCCCCTCCGACCGCCCCTCCCCTCCGATCGCCTCCCCCCCCCCCCTCTGATCTCCCCCTCCCCCTCTGTTTCGCACCCCCTCCCCTCCCCTCGCTCTCCCCTCCCCATCTGTCTCGCCCCCCCCCCTTCCCCTTAGATCGCCCCCTCCCCCTCTATCTCTCGTGCCCCCTTCCCCTCCGGTCCCCCCTCCTCCTCGATCTCACCCCCCCTCCCACTCTATCTCTTGCCCCCTCCCCTCCGATCACCCCCTTCCTCGCAGCACCCTCTCCATATTTGCCCCTCCGACCCGACCGTGCCAAGGCATGGTACAATATGATCATGTGTACTTATCAGCAAACCTTGTAGTAGACAAGTGATCGTACCAACAAAAGTAGGTAGAATTGTGCACCGGTCCATTTCGTCCAGTTCACCTAAATTTTGAATTAACCAAATCGAACCGAACCCTTCCTTAACTTGAATCGGTTGTTCAAATCAAAATTTTAAATTAATTTAAATGTGAATAATTTTATAATATTTATATTATAAAATGATGAAAAAACTTAAAAAATGTACATTTGTAGTTAAATTTATGTATATATTTATTTTTAATAACTTTACTTTTTAATAATTTTTACTGCATATTATATAATAATAACTATAATATTTTGATTTATTCGATTTGATTTAGTTTCACAACTTGTTAAATCAAACTGAACCGAATGAATGGGTCAAACCGAACCAAACCAGACTGAATCAATTGATCTGGTTCGACTTTTCGGTTTGACTGGAAAAATGCACAGCCAAAGAACTAGGGAAAGCCAACTGATCTTGTAGCTAAGGGTGTCAATTGGGCCGGGCCGCCCGGAAGCCCGGAAGCCCGGCCCGGTTTTAACCGGGCTTGGGCCGGAAAAATGAGTCCGCTAAAAGTTTTTGGCCCGGCCCGACCTGGCCCGGAAAAAAATAGGGCCGGGCTTGGGCTTTGTGAGGCCCGGCCCGGCCGGCCCGGTCAGCTCGGAAAATATAAATATAATTTGTGTTAAATATAAAATTTATATTTAAAAGAGAATTATATTCATTTTTTTCATAATAAATCTACTCCAAATATAATCTTTTATAAATTAAAGTTATGCACCCCAATTTTCTTTTAAAAAAAATTTAAACATTTCTGATACATAACAAAACCGTCCAAAATTTTCTAAAAAATTGATGGCAAAATGAGTTAGAGTAGATATATTATATATTATATAAATAAAAATAATATTTTCGGGCTGGGCCGGGCTTTTCGGGCTTTTCCGAGCCTGGCCGAGCCCGGGCCGGCTTTTAAAAAACTGGGCCTGGGCTGGGCCGGGCCGAACCCGGGCCGACTTTTAGAAAATCGGGCCTGGGCGGGCCTAGCAAGGTCCGATTCAGGCCCGGCCCATTGACACCTTACTTGTAGCACCATTTTCTAACACACCTTGGTCACACACCTGGGTGGAAGTCCACCTCAATGAGAGTTGTACAAAAGAGTGATCATTCAAATGATACAATAATGGGAGAAGATTATGCTACAGACGTGAAACATGATAAAATTTAAGGGAGACTTACCGATAAGTCTTATTTGTGTGGGACTTATTTTTATGTCTCTGTTAATTATGTGACCCCTTCTAAACTATATAAGTTCTTCTTCTATAATTATATAATTTAGGTATCTAAAAATAAGTCTCACAAAATTAAGAATTGAGGGGGGGTAATTCTCCACAAATTTAATTGCACGTAGGGGAAGAAGTAGAGAGTGCTGATGAGAATACCTGAGTAATTAGATGTTGCAGAGATATTATCAAAAGAAGCGTCTGTGGCTAGAAATTAAGCTTTGTGCTCCCAAATTAATTGAGCTCCTTGGTCATGTACACAAGCTGTTGACGCCATCGATCGTCTACTCAAAGAGCAACCCTTACAACATGGCAACGAGAATGAACTCAATCCTTTTGGCAATGAAAGATCTTAATTGCATAGTTGATCATCAAATGAAGTCGATTAATAATCCATGTTAATTTGCATCATCATCAAATATATACTTTGCATCCAGTTGCACACGAAGATTTCACCAATATATATATATATATATAGATATATAATATATATATCGATCGGCTAAATCGTTCTTCTTCAGAGGATCCAGAAATATTAATAACCATGCTGAAGTCAAAAACTGGGATGGTCGATGAATAGCATATCAACTTACGATGATGAGGAAGGCCGACGTGGTAGTTCTCCGGTGTCAGCATCTCCACGCCATGCATACAGGCCTTCTTCTCTTCTACGACTCGGTCCTTTTAAGGGAAGTGCTCGAGAAGTAGAGCAAGAGGAAGAGGGAGGTCAAGGGATGTGGACAACGAGAAACAACCACCCACAGGTGCCTCACCTTCTGCAGAGAGAGAGAGAGAGAGAGAGAGGAGAGAGAAGGGAGAGAGAGAGAGAGAGAGAGAGAGAGAGAGAGAAGAGAGAGAGAGAGGCAGTAATGGCTACGAGGTCGAACGGATCGTTGTGAGATGTATTTATACTAGATTAGATTAATGAAGAAAGATGACTAGCTAGAGAGGAATCTTGAACAGCTAAGCTTCCTGCTAGCTAGCTTTTCTCTCTCTTTTTCTACTACATGCTATATCCGTATAACGATCACGAGGGAATGTGGTGAGGAAGGACCAGATTAGAGGGAATCTGGCTCTTCCCAGAACAAGAGATAATACCTCAGAGAAAGAATAGAGGATGGGAATGAGAACAAGAAATAGAAATCCGCGTGTTTGGAATCTGGGACCAGATTCTGGCTAGCAGAACCAGATTCCCAACACTGGCCCATATTCCAAAACAATGGAAGTCCCATCTCCTTGTCCGGCAGAACCAGATTCCCACACAGATTCCGAAACGATAAAACTTCCAGCTCCTTGTCTGGCAGAACCAGATTCCAACACCCAAAACAATAAAACTCCCATCTCCTTCTCCAGCAGAACCAGATTACGAACATTGGATAACTTCATCCCTCTCTTTAATTTTCTCATTCTAGCTAATTCTCCTTTTTTTTCTTCCACACATCATATTCTTTGAACTTTTTTAGTATCAATGTTAGTACCATAATGCTGTAAGATTAAAAATATCTAAACTCAAAATATAATACATCGAAATTCATATTTCAAACAAATGGGATATGTCTTATCCCTTTTTGTTCAAAATTCCGAACAACGTCGACCCCATTTTACCTCAGTAAATTGGAGATATTAATTGTGCATACAATCACGGTATCCTTATATGGCTATTCTCAATCTGAAGGTCTTATAGTAAGAATATTTTTCAAAAAAAAAAAGTTAAAAAGCCCCTATTATATTTTGCATTAACTAAATATATGCAAAAAATTTAAATACAGATATTTTTAGTTTTGACCTTATTAATGCATTAACGATCGAATTAGTCTATATATTTTACCCATAAAAAATTGATTTGAAGAAAGAGAGTTCACTAATAGACTTAAGGGATAAATAATCCAACTCACCATGCATGGAATAAGTTGAAAGGTAATATCAATTTATCTATTCTTTAGACTACATAACATACAGAACTAGCAGCCCCTTAACGTTACTTGTCATCCATAAACTTGTGCTCCCACCTACCTCCTTCAACATGTAGTTCTAGGGCTCTTGTTGTCACTCCCCCGGCGATCGTTCGAGAGTCTTTCGTCTCTGGAGGATCAATCTGAGGCAGAGTCGTCTCCATGCTCTAGCGGCATTCAGTCCAGTCAGAGACTCCCCCCCCCCCCCCCCCCCCCAAACTTTCTCTTCCTCTTCCCCTAATCCCTGAGCTACGTCATCGCGACCCACCGTCCCGCCAAAGCTTCCTTTCTTATTCCCTTTGTTTTCACCTTTTGTTTTGCTCGCTGGCTTCGTTACCCCGCTCTCCTGACTCCACTGTCGTTGTACTGCTTCTCCTACTACCTATTCTTTTCTTCTGATTCCCCATCGCAATGCCGTCCTTTCATCGTCGTGTTGTTTCTCCCTTCCACCTTGCTGCTTCCCCCACTCTAAGGATTTGTCCTGTTGTCCCCAAGTGTTGATTTTGATGTTGGCCAAATGATTTTTAATGATGGCAAAATAGATTTTAACAACCATCCTTTAACCTTTGAATAACTGAGCTTAAATGATACTAATTCATGTCTAAATGTCATTAAATTTTGTCATGATGTTTGTTGACACTTATATGAGATGTACAAATCAAGTGCAAAATTTTTTGATTAGATACTAAGCAAATGCAAAGTGGAATAGGGGTGTCAACCATTTTTCACATCAAGCAACTTTTGGCATCCTGTGCAAAGAGGTCGATCGGCCGCTTTTCCTAGGAAGCACCTCATTTCGCTCCTATTGAAATTAAGAGGTTGACCGCCGCATAATAGCAGTCTACCATTTCTAGACATTTTGTGCTTTTTGCTCTCACATGCAACCTCTTTTGGTGAGGGTTTCTAATTACCCTAATGTCCTCCCCTAAATAAGCTCTCCTTCTCTCACAGATTTAGGTGATCACAGGGGTGAAATTTCTGGGATGATCTTGTGAGATACTTTTTCCCCTTCCCCTTTCACAATAGCCACTCTGTGCATAGAGAATATTTTTGGTTTTGGTACTTTTCTTGTGATGTTCTTACAGATTTCAAGGCGTGGAGAAATGGGGTTAAGTTAGAGCTTGAGGATGCTTGAAGATCTGAAGGAAAGGCTACAATTATCCATGGAGTACTTTTTGAAGGTTTAAAGGGTCAACTACTAATTAGGGGGGGGGGGGGGGGGGACTGTGGAACTTGAAGATCTTCGAAGACAAGAATCTGGAAGCTAACAAGAACATCCACAACAACATGGATAGCCACAATAGGGCGATTTCATCTTTTTGAGGCTTATACTTTATGCATATTTTGATTCTTGAGCATATTGTACAAATCTATTCTTGAACTTGAGATTTATAATGTGTGTGTGAGGCCATGGTGTGTGTGTGTGTGTGTGTGTTTGGGTGCTTGCCACATTCATAAGATACGAGGGTACTTGTGTGTGTGTGTGTGTACATAAATCTTTGGCAAGGATAGTAAGGGCTTCACAAGTTGTGAAGGTTTGGATGTAGATCTCATTTGGATGAGGTCGAACCACCTAAATCTCTGTGTAGTGGTATGCATTTATGTGTGATCTATTTAACATCAAAAAATAGTTCTAAGAGCAAGTATAAAATGATCTTTCACATTGCATTTTACTTTCTTCTGATAGTTTTCATTATGGCCATTGCCACATGATCTGTAAACGGCTTTAATTTGCTGCTTTAATAACCTTCTTTTATTATAGTAAGGCCATCATTAAGACCTTTTAATTAAAAAAACAGTACTTAACAACTCATTATTTGAACATTACTAACAAATTAACTAAAAAAATAAAAAAAACCTCTACCAGACCAATTTTAAAAGAATAACAGAAAGAACTTGTGTTAGAGGAGGAAGAAGAGGAGAGAGAAGGAGTGGGAGGGAGGAAGATATATATATATATATTATATATATATATATATATAAAAGAATGGTAATTGGTCAAGATATGACCGCTTAGTAAATCGGTCTATACAAGACATTTTTATTACTTTAAACTTTTTCTGAATGGCAGCGGCCTTTGACTGTCAGGATACTAGAATATTGCTAATTTTTATTTTTAGACTGTTAGTTACTTAAATATTTTTTTTAAACTGTATTATTTAAAAAAAAATCTGAGTAAATGACATTCGAAAACATGGATCAATGGTTCAATACTCGAGAGATCAAACTCTCACTAACAGTTTAAAAACTGATCTATACTGTCCGTGAGGGCATCGTAGCTATACATATTAACAAAACGAAGAGCCAGTTCGAGAATCACACCGGGGGGTAAATTACTTACTATGCTCCCCCCCAGGGTTACAGGCACATCTAATATGTATTCAGTGGGTTCTTGAGACCCTATTCGATTTTAATTAAAACACTATTCGTGAGTACTGTAAATTTTTTTATTGAAATTATAAATTTGGTTAGATTTATTTTAAAAAAAGAATATTGATCTCACTAAATTAGTAGAGTGATTCTATTGAATGAAATTTCTGTGTTGTCACTATCCAAAAGCGTCCCAACTTTAAAAAAAAAATGGAACGGTAAAAGGTAAGCATGCAGGGCCAGCCACCCAATCCACAAAAGGCTTGCGCTAGGGGTGTTCATGGTTTGGTTTGGTTTGGTTTGGTTTAGAGGGATTTTTTTAAAAACCAAACCAAACCATCACCAGAGCCAACCCGAACCAAACCAAACCGTAATTTTTTCAAACCGAACCAAACCGAACCGATATAATTCGGTTTGGTCGGTTTGGTTAGGTTAACCCGGAAATAAGTGGACCTTTCACAAACAAGACTTAACCTACTATTTCTTTTGGAGGTAAGACTTTAATCACATATTCACATGTTGACTCAATTTAACCATCAACCTATATAATGAGGAAATATTATCTATAAGTAAAAATTTGATGACCATATTACTTTACACAATGTGCATATTTACATATATACATATATATACATGTATGTATATATTAAACAAATCTGAATACTTGATACATATGTATAAATTAAAATTATATTATTAAAATTCGGTTTTATCGGTTTGATTCGGTTTACAAGATCTGCAAACCGAACCAAACCGAATTTACAATTTCCGTTTGGTTTGAAACCAAACCAAATTTTTTTCACTTTCAAACCGAACCAAACCGAATCAAATTGATCGATTCGGTTTGGTTTTTCGATTTGAACCGAATAGTGAACACCCCTAGCTTGCCCGAGGACAAAGGAGTAGCCCACAATAAGGAAGTTAGAAGCTATAGACTATAGGGCAAGTATGCATGTTTGGGTTCTCAAAAATTTTTTAAAGAAATGTTTAGGCTCGGGCGTGCGAGCTGGCGCTCTGGCATTGGACAGTGTCGAGTTGTGTGGGACCCACAGCTCAGGCGCTGCCTAGTGCGCCAGCGCCAGCGTCAACTCGCACACCCGAACAAATCTCGCGTCTGGGCGTCCGGGTGTGCAGCACTTCTCAATTTCTTATTCATAGGCGGGTAACTTGGCTTTTTGGAGGTGACCCATTCCGGTGGTGAAGATGGACCAACTACTACTTTGGCTATTAATGTTCACTTGTACGTAGTTGGTATTTATCAAAGATATTGAAAACTATATGTAGGGATGTAGCAATCAAGAAGTCTATCATTATTTGAAGTTTTGAGGGACCGAGCTTTCTTTACCGTAAGGATGTGGGGTAGTGCTCATCAACTGGCCTTTAAAGGACAGGTTAGCAACATGGAAGTGCATCAAAAGGTTCTTCCATGTGAATAAAAGTGTCTGTAGTCCGAGGGATGTGAGACTTTCTTATGTTGAGAGAGGGGGGGGGGGAAGCCGTACATAGATTCTTTGATTTGATTAACCTTCATGAAGTTGACTTTTATGATTTGATTTGTTTATGTGGAATGCAGATTAAAGGACAGGTTCGCAACATGGGAGTGCCTCCAATATTTCTTTTTCTCTTGAAGTAGTCATGAGTTTGGTTCTTTTAGGAAACATTTTTTCAAACCTTTGAAACAACTAATCCAGTAAAAATGCTGAGGTGTTTAACTAATGTAATTCACCTACTTCCTATCTCATCTTATAACGATTAATAATCAACATTTTCCACAAAGGAAACTACTTGAGACCACTTGTAATCAAACTTTCAAAATGTTATTAAACATAACTCGTGATTATTTGGACAAAAAGTAAAAAAAGGAAAAAAACACACACACAACACACGTTGTCAGCTTGTGTATTGGATCCTTCCTTTGTGCCTCCAAAAGGCTGGAGTGAATGAAGAACTCTTTTTCAATAAAACTTTTAAATTTTAAAATACTCATTGGAAGAAATTCCGGTGATGGCTTCTCACTTAATAGAATTTATTAATTCATGAAGGGAGTTGGTGGACTGCAACAACAAGAAAATAGTTATTTTTGAGCCCCCACTGGGCCAAGTGGGCTATGTCTTGTGTCGACAAGATCACATTGTTACAGACTCCACGAGTCCAGTTTTGCAAATGGGCTACCAGATACGCTCCAAACATTGTTAGGCTATGGCCCCGTTTTCTGATAAGATAGCTTTTTTTTTTTTGGTGACGGAAAGGTTGCCTATTACTCTATTAGTGTTAAATCTCAACATATGCCTAACGAAGGTGCTCCTTTGTTTCCAAGGCTATCAATTCCAAGGGTCACATTCTTCAAGGATTAAGTGTGAGTAAAGAGGCAAATTTTGGAGAATTGAGCATAGGACATCCTTACCATAGATGAAGCCCACATCTGTCGAAGATTAAATATAAACTTGCCAAATCTCTCTTTCTAAGAATTAAAATTGAAACCTCGTGATCATAAGACAAAATCTTTACCAACCCACTCTGATAGCCATATCGGGTAGCAGTTCATATTCATGAATGAAGTTAAGTTTGTTCAATAACTCGAATAAGAAAACCCATCATCCTTAATTGATATCGTCTGTTAGTTGCCGTCGACTGTCATTGGCCACTACAATGGCGATGTGGCGAGCTCTGGTTGGAGATAGACATTCAGATATAGGCAATGGAAAGTAATGGTCCCATTAGATTTGTGATGCTAAAAAGAAAAGAAAAATTCCTCAGCCTTGATTGAGTGAATTGCCATTGTTATTTTCATTTTAGTTTCACATTCTCCAAGGTAGAATTAGCGCCTCCAGATGAATCGATGTTGAGGAGAGCACTCACTTGTACTGGTGAATTTATTCCTTCACATTATTTATTTCTGTCTAGATATTCCATTAGAGGAAGACAAAAAGAAGAGTGGCCTAAGGGCCTCCAAGTTCTCTTTTATTCTTTTCATTATTAATTATTTTTAACAAGTAGTTTTGAGCTCTGCTCAATACAGTGTATGTGTATGGAGAGCTTCAATGTCGAGTGACTTTATTTATTATTGATAATATATATATTTGGATGCATTTTATCATATATATATATGCCCATACTTATCATATATTTATGCCCCTATATATATATATAGCCTTAGAATATATCAAATTCTCATGTATATCACTAAAATCCTTACACCTTATATTCGATTGTATGTTTTCATATATATATATGCCCCTATTAATTGTTTTATTTTCATAGATCTGTCCAACCTTTGTTGAGTTAATGAGATAGAATGACTAGTCTGTCACTCACTCCAAAATCCCATCAAAAGTGTTTACCTGTTAATTTCTCACTTTCTAGTATTGATAAAGATATTTCTTCATTTTTTTTTATGGTTTTGATTGCATCTTACTAGAGAATTTTTTAGAATCTAATGTCTTGCTAATTGAATAGATAGAATTGATGATTTTTTTGTGAAACATGGGGCATAAGCGATGATGTCAAGATGCTAAGGATACATATAAGAATACTGTGGTTTTCCCAAGGGCATACATGTACTTTTTATTTCATGTTTTCTAAAATGGATAGTGAAGACACGTGGACCAACCAGATAGGATGTTGTATCTAATAATGTGCTCCAATTAGATTGATACAGGTGGGTGAAACATATCTAAGTCAGAAATTTTTGAAAAAAAAATACAAAGAAAAAATTAGATTAAAAAAGGAAGTATTACTCTTATTGGAAATTCACTACAAGAAATTGCGCGATTAGCGACGGATAAATCCGTCGCTAATCTGTCGCAAATCCGTCGCTAATTAATTTGCAACTGATTAGCGACGGATATAATCCGTCCCAAAAACTCGTCGCTAATTTAGCGACGAAAAACACCCGCCGCGGATTCGCGTTTGATTAGCGGTAAAATAAATGCGTCGCTAATTAGCGACGGATAGGCCGATCTTTCATATTCTTGTTAAATTAGCGACGGATCAGCGGGGCACTTCATTGGTCGCTGATCTTATGTCGCGACGGACTGGCGGTGCATATTTTGGTCGGCGATTAGCGACGGATTAATGTTGGTCGCACAATGATCGCTAAGTTTGCGATGAAATTGTGACGCAATTTTCTCTCGCTAATCAGCGAGGGACTCGTCATCGCAAATCTGTCGCTAAGTTGACGGCCAACGTCCGCTATCTTGCCAGCGGATTTGCGATGGATTATATCTGTCGCTAAAATCGTCGCTAATCCGTTTTTTGCGATGGACTCTTCCATGAGCTTTTTCGTCGCTAATCTATTTTTACGATGTACTATGCCCATGCCTAATTTCGTCACTAATCCGTCACAATTTTTTAGTTTTTTAAAAAAAACTTTTTAAAATTTTTTATTTTTTAAAAAAAACTTTAATTTTTATTTTCGTCGCTAATCCGGGATCCGAGGGAGGGGGGAAATTTAAAAGATTTTCCGCCCAGGGGAGCCCCGGGAGGGGGGGGAATTTAAAAGTTTGGTGACGCGGGAAATATTTTCAAGATTTGGCGTGATTTTTAGAGTTGAGAATATTAATATTTTATTTATAACATTTAAGATATTAAAATCTTAAAACATATAAATTATTTAAAATATTAATTTATAAATAAAAACCATCAACATTAATATCTATTAGAATATTAATTTCAATGTATTAATATAATGTAAATTAAATAGTATTTAATATTAATTTATAAATAAGATGTACAAATTTATTAATATTTACATATAGAATGTATTATTTTTAAAATTAAATTAAATTATCATAAAATATATTATCATCTAATTAACTTGTGTTTAAAATTTCATCTTAATTAGACATTGTTTAAATATAAAATTTTAATTTTACAAAAATTTAAATAAATTAATTTGATTGCGTAACATATGTATACAGTTTTGAATATACAAATATCAGATATGTAGACGGCTTTCATAAGCCGTCTAAAGAAGCCGTCTATAAATCTAACATATGTAGACGGATTTATGAAGTCGTCTACATATGTTATGCAGACGGCTGCAGAACACCGTTTACATATGTTACATTTATAGACGGCTCCTTTAAGCCGTCTACATATCCAATATATGTAGACGGCTTCGGAAGCCGTCTAGAATATTCTTTTTGTAGTCGGCCGCAATTTACAGCCGTCTACATATACCATATTTCTTGTAGTGCCTATTTCTGACACACACATATACAAAATGATTTATAGTGCTAAATTAAAATTCAGTACAGTAAATATTTAAACTATATGTTATATTAAAAAAGTATGATGATAAATCCACCCAATTCTCATAAACTTCAAAAAACTATCAGGATCCACCCAATTCTCACGGACATCAAAAATGTATTAGGATCCACCCAATTCTCATGAACATAAAAAAGTATCAAGATCCACCCAATTCTTATGGACATCAAAAGAAGTATCATGATAATCCACCTAATCTTCATAACATCAAAAAAGTATCATGATAAATCCACCCGATCCTCATCCTGGTCCTCTCCATCGTATGTCATAGCAATATCCTGCATTAGACATGTAAAATAGAACACTATTAGAGATGAATATGGACATCTATGGAATAATTGTTGCAGAAAAAAAAGTAGTAACTCTTGCAGAAACAATTTAACGTCCCATGTTTCCCCCTCCTCCCCCACCTCGGGCACCCCACTCTTGTCAAATGTAGCCATTTAGAGGTCTTTTTTTTGGGTGCCCTGAGAGATCACTGTCTTTCACACCGCCTTAGTGTTTTTGATGTATAGGTGCTGGGGGTTGGATTTGTTTTGAGTTTTTGACCCATCTATACTTGCACATTCTCATTTCTCCTCTCTCTCTCTCTCTCTCTCTCTCTCTCTCTCTCTCTATATATATATATATATACCAACAGAGTTTGGTGGGGAGAGGTGGACATAAATCTATGGTCTTCAACATGATCCTCAAAGATAAATGGTGGGGAGTTGTGATTGGAATGTAACTCACAGATAAATGAACCCAAACACACAATATAATCTTTTATGTGAGATTTTTCTCATGGAACACACCCTCACAAAAGGTTGCTCACACATCTCTTGGAAAGTTAGAGAAAGTGTCCCTTTCAATAATGTAGAAGGAACTCTGGGCAGTGTCAGTTCTTATTATTGTAAACATAAATATGTTCAAGAAGTTGTGTTCTCATGAATTCATCTATTTAAATATTCACATAGGCCCCATTGGATATTGGTTCAATGGTCTCAACTTCTACTTCCTAGGGACATGTTCATTCGATATGTAAGTATAGGCAGTGATTGTTGTCTTGCATTGAGTCTTTTAAATTCCCCTACAAAAGGTGAATAGGAATACCAATATGTATAAACATGATCAGTTGATTCAATTTACCATCTTCTTGGATGTCTTCTGACTAGTTGTGATCTTGATGTTTCCCCCTCGTCATCTGGCCACAACACCTGGAGTAACATGGAAAGAACTAATAAGTATGCAATGCCAATACCAGGTTGTAGACCTACCGGATCAAAAGTTTATAAATGAGTAACATGAACCATACATATGTGATGTCACATATCAATAGTCACTGCATCATGTTCTTTGCTTTTCTTGTAGCAGGTCAAGGTCATTGGTTTATGCCTAACTCTAATGCCATGCTTTCATAATGGGAGAAGAAATACTTTGCGAAATTATCCCATTTTTCACCGTGCCTTGCATTATATATAAAGTTAACAATGCCATTGTTTCATCCAAAATAGTGACCCATTACATAGGAATGCCTTGATTCTTGAATGTAGTAGAAGACAATAAAAATGATTTTTCAAGTAAAGTCATAAAAGTTACCATGGGAAATCACCTTTTCGAGGAATGGAGTTTGCTTCCCTATTGCCCATTAACAGTTTCTAACTCAAACTTTTCACCATCCTTACATGGTTGGCACCTTTTTCTCGCTTAGACATGTATCAAGTCAGACCCAATATTCTCCATGTCTTCTATCATTCTGTGAGTATGAAAGAATGCCCTTTTTTTTGCATGCAGATACCTTTTATTAGATCTAAAAGTGACAGATTTATCTACCTTTTATTAGAGTTAAAGTGACAGATTTATCTACCAGCATGTCAATGTTTGAATATATACCCCTTGTATCAAATTTTGTTGCTCTTCCTTGGAGTTTCCCCAGAATATTTACTTCAAATTGCATCTTTGTTCTAATATAGGATGACTAGGTAACCTTCCATTGGCCAAGTAACTGCTTTTCTATTGACAATGGCACTCTTCCTCTGCCTAAAGTGGCATTCTAGGCATTTTTACATTTAGTTAAGGGCAAATCAAATTAGTTTCAAGTTAAAAAAATGTTTGTTGGTGTAGGGGGTGACTAATGCCGTACAAGACATTATGTACACATTTTCTTGTGCTGGTTGGCCACCAAACCAGCTTGATAGTGTAAGCTGCATTTAGACCAGTCAGGTGTGGGAATGGGAAAATTTTACTTTTAAATTTCTATTTATCATGTTTTCTCATTTTCTCATGGGTACACGCGTATTACTAATCCAAATCTCGTCGAATGCCACTTGGGCAAGAGTGACGTGAGATGAATCGGCAATTCGCGCAGCGCGGGCGTGCCAGTCACCGAAGTGACAACCAATTGGTTTGCCTCCGAGAGTCGGAGGGCTTTGAGTCTGTTGTGCGCGCCGTTTGACTTCGTCAAACGAAAGTGGAGTGTCGGGTCCTGGACCAAAATCCCGATGTTGCCTAAACGCAACGACGTTAATTACATCCCTCTGAGAGGGAAAACCCTTGATTAATCGCCAGAAATTAGAAAGCCGTGTGGCCTTGATACGGAGACATCCGATGGATAGTGCAAAGCGCAGCTCAAAAAAAATAAGCTAGAGAGATAAACAGACACGATGCTATTCGAGGTTGCCGGGTCTTTTAATTAGATGTGATTGAGTCTTTTTTACTCATTTGCCCATTTTTCTTTTCATTAACATGAAAACAGCCTAATTAGGTCTTTAGGTAAAAGTGAGATGATCTATTTACTTTCTTTTATTACAAAGTTTCATTTTGGTCTTTTGAAAACATAAGGTGGCCCATTTGATCTTTTGACATGAAAGGGTTTCACTTTTGGTCCTTTGAAAACATGAGATGGCCCATTTGCTTATTTTCCCCTTTTTTATCATAAAAAGATTTTTTAATTTGATCTCTTGCTCCTTTAAAACATGTGCAACGTAGAATTCTTTGATTTGCCCATTTGTTGCCCTCATGATGAAACATTCTTTTAATTGGCTCTCTCATTCTTTTAAAAGGTGTGCCACGTGATTCTATTCGCGATTCGGCGCCACTCCATTAGACTTTAGAGGTTTCTATTTTTTGAACGGACCCTTGCCGATTCGACCCTCCCAGAGAAAATCCGGCAGCATCTCCCCTCATCTTGTTGATAGGGAGAGCACGGTACACACCCACTAAAATGGAGGCAGTACCAAAGAGAGGGTGTATGTCAAATGATGACATAACCCAAATGGCCAATGGCGCCACCCTCCAAGGCAAGCCTTTAAGGGGGGATGACACCATGACCACACAAACACCGGTCGGTGGGTAAAACCCATATGGCCCACATACCCGGTATAGATATTTCATTATCTAACCCGGATTGCAAGTGGGCCTCTCTTGGGAGGATGGCAGTTTTGGGCCAGCCATGGGCTTAATGGGCTCTCTCCATGGGTGCTAAGCATGGGGGCATGGACATCAATGTCCAACCCTTGGCTAGCATGGGAGATCCACCCCACTCACCAAGACTTCTTAATGGGCCGCTCAAACAGTGAGGAGCGCCCCCTTTAGAGGATCAAAACAGGGATCTAATGGGCCCAAATCCATGAAATACCAAGCTTTGGGCATGAACATTGATTGTTCAACCCATGGCTTGTAAAAGGGACATGATCCCATCATGAAAACTCTTAGAGGGGACTGTTTAAAACAGTGAAAATCGGTCCTTTAGGAGGGTCAAAACAGGAGTTTAAGGGGGTCAATTGCAACACAATGCCAAGCTTGAGCATGGACATTAGTTGTCCAACTCATTTGCTAGCAAAGGAGGCCATGCCTCAAGGCAAAATACACTCATAGGAGGGCTGCTCTAACAGTAAAACCTGCATTCTTAAAAGTTGAAAACAGTGAGAAAGCATTCATTAGAAGGCCCAAACAGTAAGAAAATGCCCCTCTCTTGAAGGCAAACCATAGGCCCAAGTAGGCTCCAAGGAGGGGGGCGGCCCAAGCATACAAGAGGTCTTGTTTAGAGGTTTAAACACAGTAAAAATCTGCACTTTAGGGGGTTAAAACAGAAAGCTTAATGCATGCACAAAGGACATACATGTGGCCCATTAAGCTCCATTCTTCCCAAAACCCCATTTATTGAGACATGGGGAGACATGAGAGCTCTCATTTATACCCTTTGGGTTGAGAGAGAACCACCATATGAAAGGGTGGTTTCCCTTACCCGATGGCACAAAGCAAAGAAAGAAAACTTAACCCCACACATGATGATGGGAGGAAGAAGCATTGAATACAGACAAAGGGTATTCATATTAAAAGAGAAATGGACAACACATAGAAATGACATATCATGGAAAGGGAAAGAGGTAAAAATATTCAAAGAAATAAGGGGGAAGAGAAGCCAACGCCATCTCACTCCTCTCTTCTCTCTTTCTCTCTTCACATGACAAGACCACTCATCAAAATGGTACTCCCCTTCTCTCTTTCCTCTCTTCTCTCTTGCCTTTTCTCTTCTCTTTTTTCCTTTGCTTTCTTCTTCTTGCAGCAGCCAGGGGCTTCACGGGAGCCTTTCTTGGAGCAGAAAAAACCAGCCACCAACCTTGGAGAAGATGGCCCTTTCGTGTCCTCCAAGCCCCCTCTTCTCTCTTGGCCAAAAGCTTCTAGAAGACCCCAAAAAGCACCCTTTTCAGCCTCCCTGCGCAGCCACACCTTTTTCCATTTTTGGGACACCTTTTTGGGAGGTGTAACATTTGCTTATACTTACCTCCTTGCATGGGGTATGTGGGCCTCTTAGAAATGGGTCTTTTTGGTGGTGTTTTGAGGAGAGTTGGGCTAGCCAAGAGAGCAACAGGCCCGTTAAAAAAAAGGGTGTCCACATCAGGCTAGAGGTAGAGCTGCGGAATGGTGAGGGGTTGGGTGTGGATCTGTTGACCTCCTGCGTTTACCTGGCTACAAAGTGATTAATATATGTAAAGCAGTGAAGAGTTTTCAATCAGATTGTTACTAATTAACTAACTAGAGTGCCGAATAATGTCTTGCTCACTGTTGTTAGCCTTAATTTCATCTATTTGGATGAGCTTATGATGTTGATGCTGCAGCCTGATATAAAACTTCTAGTTGTTGGAATGAGGTTAACTTTTGTGGTTTTATATGTAATTATGCTAAGGAATAGCTAAATTTTTCTATTTTCTTTATGTAGGGTATTGTGCTTTTATAGATGCTGAACATGCCCTTGATCCTGTGTTGGCTGAAGCTATTGGTGTGAAGACAGAGAACTTGCTCCTTTCACAGACAGATTGTGGAGAGCAGGCACTTAGTCTTGTGGACACATTGATTCGAAGTGGTTCTGTTGATGTTGTAGTTGTGGATAGTGTATGTCTAGAAGTTCTTTTAATGTAATCTTCGCTAGGATGTCTCCTGTTTGTTTCTTTTGAACCTGTTCATTTGTCTATATTCATAATTGAGGATGGACTCTCTCAATCCACAAGTGCACTTAATCTATTACTATAACTCTGTTTTATAGGTGATAACATTCTTGAAACATCTATTTGACATTTTTAATAAATACATCTTTATAAAACATGGTGATATACATGTGGTTATGATAACCCACGAATGCGTCGTTAAACATGTGACTAACAATCTCAAAATTATCAGCTTACACTAACGATTTTAACAATAGTTAAGTGGTGAGAGCTGAGTCGAATCCACGGGAAAAAGATTTTAGAGTTGAAAATCTTGGGGTTTTAGTTAGGAAAATAGTGTGATGATTTGAAACTATGTTGCACTAAATAAAACTAAACTAATTAAATAAGTAAATAAAGAGAGAGATAAAGAGTGGATTAGAGACAAAAAATAAAGATCTAAAATTGCATTCCACTAAATAAAATGGTTAACAAAAATTGTTTGATACTAAACAAAACAAATCAACAACTATCCTAAGAAAATCTGGAAGATAGAGAGAGAAGGAGAGAGAGGACAAGAGAGAAAACAAAACAGAGAGGAGAGAGAAGCGAGTGGAGAGATAGAGGAGAGAGAGGAACGAGAGAAGAGAGAAACGCGATAGAGAGGAGAGAAAAGAGAGAGACGCAAGAGGAGAGGAGAGAGGAAGCGGCGCGAGAGGAGGCGCTGCGCCTCTATGTGCATGCATGAACGTAGGGGCAGCGGCGGGGCCGGGTGCGTGGGTGAGCGGGCTGGGGCCGCTGGCGGGGCGTGGCCAAGCGGACACGTGGGCGAGCCTGGGCGCGTGGAGGCAGGACGGCAGGCGCGGGCGGGGCAGGCGACCGGGTGGCGTGGGCGCTGGCAGGCGCGCAGGGACGCGCGTAGGGTGCTGGCGGGCGCGCAGGGGTGCGGGCTGCTGCTGCTGCCGTTCTGCTTCTGTCACACCGAGAGGGAGAGCGGGGAAGAGGAAGAGAAGGGGAAGAAGAGAAGAAAGAAGAAGAGAAAGGAAGAGGAGGAAGAAGAGAAAGAGAGGAGGAGAGCTGCGGGGAAAGGAAGGAATGAGAGAAAGAAAGAGAAAATATCTCTTTTAAAATAGGTAGAGAGAAGAGAGGAAAGAAGAGAGATTAGAGGGGAGAATTTTAGAAAATAGAAGAGTGATTTTAAAAAGAGAGGGAATTTTAAAAATTGAAAAGATAGAGAAGAAAAAGAATCTCTCTTCATTCTCTTGATCCAATAAGATTTCCTGCCCATTTAAAACCTCATTTCTGGCCATTAGTCCTGCAATCACAACACAAAAGAGATTTGATCAATTTCCGCACTTGTAATGAAATGATAATAGAACTTATAAAATTATCAATTATTTGTCAATCATAAATAATTATTTATAACATTATGTAATTATCACATCCCTCAACTTACTCATTGCTAGTCCCTTAGTAATGCACACAAGTGAATAATTAGGACTAACAAGAACTCAAAACATCAAATTTCATGTCAAGAAATCAGAGATGAGACTGATCAACCATAAGTATTGACAATTCTAGTGGCAAGTGTCAAAGATAAACATGTCAGCTCATGTTATTAGACAGTTCCTCAAAATACACTTGAAATTATCATTTCCTTCGTGAATGTACTTGTGATCAATAAGTATTACTCAGACAGTGCATGTGCTTTTTACCTATTACTTAGAGATGATATCCACTCTACACTCCTTAAATCCAATCCTCGAATTACGGGTAGCTTTCACTCTGCCTTTTCTGTCTCTTCATTTTATTCATTTTTTTCAACTTGGATATCCTTTCACCGTTTGACGCGAACTTCTACACTTCTTGAGGTGCCGAAGCCCGGTTACTAAGCTAGGGATTTCCTTCTTCATTTTGTCATTTTTTTTATAACTTGCAGGCATGTAGCTTTTTCCCCCGATTAATTTTCAATAAGAGTGTAGAATGTCAATCCTCAACATGAGTATTAGGTAAAACTCTCATCACTCTCATGAATGACACTTATTCATCATGTAATTCATATGTGTAGAAAACTTCAAATGTAGTTTGAGGATAATACTAAGAACATAACCATAAAATTCATCCTCTAACGTACCACTAGCACAAGTATATACTTAGAGTAAAATCATTCTAGAAAGAAGTGTTCTTTCCATGAAAAATGATATATGAAGTATAATGTTTGAGATGTTTAGCAGGATTTTAAAATTTGAAAGATTTCCCTCCCCCAACTTGAATGACATTGTCCTCAATGGCATAAAAGTAATGAACATAGAATAAAGCCATGTAAGTTAAGGAAGGAGAGATGCAACCTGATGATCACATGAGGACGGTTGCACACTAGCTTCATCAAAGGTAACGGGCCTTCAAAAACCTAGAACACAATAGAAACGAAGAAATAAGTTAAATATCCTAAAATATTGGGTTACCTCCAATAAGCGCTAAGTTTAATGTCTTCAGCCAGACACACGGAGGTAACAGCCTCACGTAACACCCCGACGCCAAATTCTTGCTTTGTAAGGCATCATTAACCATGGTGGGTCAAGTGGTCCACACGTACCTTGTAGATCAGTAAGTGATAGATAAACTGAGGCACTCAAGATCATATCTTCAATTAAGAAATTTTCATTTGTACACTTAAGATCTTTGTATGTGTTGAACACATCAATGCGGACTTGATTATTCTCACCATTTTCACCCATAACTTCCATTTTTAGATCATCTTTCATGATATTCAGGTCAGATTGAGTTGAATGCTCAGAGGATTGCTTAAACTCCACAGGCTGACTTGTGTCAAAAATAGTAGCATGATCTGGAATGAAATGGATATGACTTTCACACAAGGATGCTTAAAAGGTTCAAGTGTAGTTGACCAATCAGCTAGTGACAGCATATCCATAAACATGTTGGATTTGCCAAGGTCAGGGAGAGGTAGGAATTCTATGTTTTTTTCAACATCAAGAGAGACCCCGTCAATGTGAACTTCAAGCAGAATTTCTAATTCTTCTCTTACCCAAGAAGAATGATTGATAATTACACCCAACTCTTTCTCCAAACTCACCTCTTTTTTGTCACCCACTTGAAATGATGTCACATCAAAATTGGATCCAACATCTGGTTGACACTCTTTCTCTTCTCCCCCCAACTTGAATTCAACTATTCACTAGAGCTTTTCTCAAATATGATATTATGGATGGAGTCTTCTTGATGGTCAGTTTCAAGCTGAGCCAAGACAATGGATTGATTTTCAGTGGCACCCATCTCCTCTGATTTGACTGATTAAAATTATCTCTCATTTTCCAGTGGCCGTGTCCACAATTATATTGGACTGAGAAGTTTTGAATGGAATTTGAGATTCAAATTGTTGGTCACAATCAAGATAATGATGTTCATATTTGTCAATGGGTTGGCATGATGACTGACTATCTTGCCTCCTTCTGATTTCCATCAGTTGAGTAATCAAGAGGTCAGTTTGACAAATGATTGCTCTAATTCTTGTTGTTGTTGGGTGAATGTTTGCTCAAAGACTTGTTGGTTATCATGGAATTTTTGCATAAATTGCCCAAATTGATCATCAAATAGGCCTGATTGGGGGGAGAAGTATATGGACTGTTGATATACATATCCCTCATGATGGTTTTGTCATGAATATCAATTTGGCATTGGGCCAGAATAGGTTGATCTCTAAGTGTTAAATGCGGCATTACTTCTCCAAGTGGTTGGAAGGGTGTGCCTTCAGGAGCATTTGTTAAGCACACCGGCAGATCAATGCCAAAAAAATTTTGATCGAACCTGATCTGATTTCGGCACCTAGAAAGGGTCCTTGAATTTCCCCTTGAGGATCTTGATAGAGTAAACTCAATTTTTCAGGGGGGACATCTTGGTCAACTTTTGAGTAAGGAGTGGGTGTGGATAACACTTGAAAGGTTGGGTCTGTTCTTGGGTTGAGGGAGGTGATGAGATGTAAAGTGGGTCAACATATTTCCTCCACCCTGAATCATACATGTGATCTTTAATTGGGTGACCATGAATCAGATGGGCTTGAGTCCATTTGGAGCCATTAGACTGGTAAGTAGAGGTTGATGGATAAAGTGGATGAGGTTGAGAGTGCATACCATAATGGGCTGATCCAATTTGTCCAAATGATGTGCCCATTTCATAACCATGATTGTCAACCCACATAAATCCTCTTATTTATTTATTTATTTGTTGTTTTGAATTATTTGTTTTTTTTTGTATTTTCACACAAGTTAGCAAACAATAATCTTATGACACCTATGGTTCCCTAAGATATAAACATTTGATTTCTCACTAATCAACTGAGGCCTAACTCAAATCCACTCTCAAGCCCGTTAACTGGCCAGGTAAGAGGTGGGAGAGTGGGAGGTCCCCCCTGCTCTCGCAGGAACCTAATTAAATAACTACTTGCCCACTTAGGCATTTGCCTATGAACCTCTAGCTTTAGACACCAGTTTCCAAACTTGTTAGTGGGCCCAAGTGGGCCTAAGTCTCAAAGAGAACCCTAGGTCAAGTTTCTACTTTCTTTTATTGGGCTTGAGAATGCAAAATGTGCAGGAAGTTGTGGTTTGTGGGCTAAGGAAGGGTGATCAAATCTCCACCTTATCTTGTTAAGGAAACTGCCCTTAAAATATTTTTAGAAATGATATGCACACCACAAAATCACGCAAGGGGTTCTATGCAAGCATGGCAATGCATGATCATGCTTTTAAGAAAGTTGAGATTCTCACCTTGACTCCCGCAATCTTCGACAAGAAAAGAAACTTTTAATTAAAATACATCACTTGTTTTTTCTTTATAGGTTTTAATTAATTCATATCATCTCTATGATCATCACATGAAGATGATATAAATAAGTTAGACTGATCTCCCTCCATTTCTTGTACTACAATTAGCCATTTTAAAACGAAATGGTCATAGATATGATTAAGGGTGATGGTAATCAAATATGAGAAAGGTTAGGCGAACACCTCTTTTAAGAGAGTGTGCATACACATTTAAATATTTATTAATCAACATGATTATATCTAATAAAATAAAAATATGTGCGCACACCACCTTCAATAATGTGCGCCAAAATCTCTCTCTTCAAATATCCCATGGCCAAACAAGGACTCGTGACTAGATGACGATGAAGCTGGTGTGTTCTTGTCGCTGTTGGCATACGGATGAAGGATCTTAATTTAGTAGTCTTTAATGATATACTCTTAAACCATATTTTTAATTCAGTAAAGTCCCTCACGGTAAAAATTTGTAGGCTTAATATATAGAAACTTTCCAAATCAGTGGGGCCTTAGAACTCCACTCACTATGAACTAGATCCGCCACTAACTGCATGTTGGGGAGTCATGTGTGAAGTGGAGAGATCAAACCACAAGCACACCGTTCCACAAGAGCTTCGCGAAGCATCTGGTGGCTCCCAAAAGTTTCTTTTTTCTTTTTGCTAGGTGGCCCCCAAAAGTTGGATGCATGCCTGCGATCGAAAACGTTGAGTAAAATTTATGCTTGCATAATCAAGTTGATCAGTTCTTTCCATCCTCCCATATTTCATTTCTTATAATCCAATATTAATATATACTGAAGGAATTTTCTAAATATATTCTCTCTCTCTCCTCTCTCTCTCTCTCTCTCATCTCTCTCTCTCTCTCTCCTCTCTCTCTCTCTCTCTCCTCTCTCTCTCTCTCTCTCTTCTCTCTCTCTCTCAAACAGTTCTGAGCAACTATAGTGACAATATATTTGTCTAACTGTAGTCCATATATAAGCATATATGTGGAATAAGAAGCCTTCATATATTATCTTAATGCATTTACATTTTTTATTTATTGGGAACAGAGCGAGATCCAATTTTGAGAGGAATATTATATATATATATATATATATATATATATATATGAATAAAAGTAATAATATAGTAATAATTTTAATTCAACTTCAAAGTTAGGGATAAATAATCCAACTCATTCAGATATAGATCATGATCATGCTTGGAATAATTTAAAAGGTAACATCAAATTGGTTTATTCTTGACACTACGTAACATACATGAACAGCTAGCAACTCCCTTACGTTCGTTACTTGTCGTCCAAAAACTTGTTCCGAAAGACCATAACGACAGGAACAGTACAAGAGTCCTTATTGATAGCTAGTATTTGACCAAATGTTGTCTTATTTTAATCATTGGTTGCTTCACAAAGTAATTAATAAGTGATCATCACAGATTAGCATCCATGTAGTATTTATCCTTTTAATTTATGAGAAATATTTAGGATCCATTTGTTTCAGCGTAAGAAAATTTTTTGAGATAAATTTTATATAATAATCTATTTGGTACCACTAAAAAGTTAATTCATAAAAAATTTTACCTAAAATTTATGAATTTTGACATCTTTGATAAAACTTCGTAAATTATTTTCTTGAATTTTTTTTCATGTAAGATTTTCATGAGTGAGACTATAATCTCTACTCTCAATCCTAGTATCTGATACTTGTAATCCGACGGCTAGCATCATGCACAGGTCGGCAACCAATGTTTAGCCGTATTCGACAATCAGCACTCGATGTCGTAATAAGTATGTAACTAGCTAGGCAAGCCCTAATTACAGAGTTACAAACTTATAAAATTTCTATGTAGTTACATGTGTAACTGTGTAAGTATGTAATTACATACTTACACAGTTACGTACTTATGCAGTTACACACTTTTGGGATAATGGTTACACACTTTTGGGATAACGGGGGAGGATAACAGGGGTTAAAAGCAGGGACTTAAAAATAAGTCTTGCATAAAGTAGAGACCAGAAGGCTGTTGAAAACCTGACAGGGACTTAAAAATAATGTCAAATCCCTACTAGAGACTAATAATTAATTCGCCCTATTATATATATATATATATATATATATATATATATATATATATATATGTTAACGTTTGTAGGGAGAGAGAGAGAGAGGAGTGGTCAAAGGTAGAAAACGGTATTTTTGTCACAATAAAATGAACAAACGGAAAAACTTTAACCTTTATGGAATATTCATCTTTTTTTTACGAAGTTAACTAACTACTGTGGCATATTTGTAATACGTTTTATTTATGAGTGACATTTTTAATAATAGTTTAATAATGATGATATATTTTCCATTTTCGGATGGTTTCTATGCGGAAAACCCTTATGTAATATATACATTGAGGTATAGTTGGGAACATCCAGCATAATTATTGATACAAGATATTTATTGAGGCAACATGAACACACCAAAAGAAGGAAAAAAAAACAAACCGAAGGGACATCGAAACAACCAGGAACAACATGCAACACTCGGAAATACGTATTCTTGCAGCAGTAGTGTCGAGAGATAGAAGGTTAGAGTTTGTCACCATTATAGGTAACAGAGGGTATGTGTTGGATCTTGCACCATTCCTCTTCTCGCTTCTCTTTGAACTCTGGATGAATTCCTCGGGCAAGCATGTTAGTTTCAACTCCTGCAGCGTGGTTATGTGTTGTAACCCCTCTGGAAGGGTCTTCAAGTTAGAACAACGATCAATGGTTAAACATTTCAGGTGGGCAGGGCTCCATTGTGTACGGTGCATTGCTCCAGTAATACTGGCTCTGTAAGTGTAGCTCCTCCAATGTTGTGAATCCTTGTGGAGAGAAGACCATCACCTTCCCAGAATATACATTTGAAAATAATTGGAGGATCTTGAGGTTGGGGAGGCACTGCAACGATGCCAACCCCTCTAACTCAGATAATAAGTCAGAAATACCCAATTTCAATTGAATAAGGGATGATGGAAACTGGAGCCGCTGATGCTGTTGTCGGTTCAATTGCCATTGCATTTGCGATTTCATCCAACTAGAGCAGTTAGACAGTCTGAACGACTGATGTTTGACCCATAACGGAATCTAGTGATGGTAAGTTTGTACAAGACATCACAGTTTACCAAGGCTGCTAACACAAATTTAGCAACCATCGTGACTTTGTCCATCACAATAAAAAATTTAATTCTAACTTGTTAAGGAATCTCATTTTCTTCAAGCACTTGTGGAGCATTGTGGCATGGTTTGCTAGGATGCCCTCTATTTTTAAAACTCGGAGATTGGTGAACTCACCAAGGCACCTTCCCATCCAGCTGCCGGCCATTATTGTCCCTAGTGTCTGTAAATTGGCCATGCAATTAACATTCTTTACACATGTCCCTTTCAAAAACAATCCATTAGAATCTATGTGCCTTAGTGTATCAATTTTCAAAATAGTACCAGGCAACAAACACTGAATACCTAGCCGAGCACCTAGCCGCAGAGTCTGTAGGTTGCGCATCATGCCTATGGATGATGGAAGTGTTTCTATATACGTACCCTCCAATCCAAGAACCTTAGGTGGACCAAAAGTCCTATTTCCTTTGGCAACCTTCTGATGTAGGACCCCTTATATTAAGCACCCTCACAGCTTTAGATCATTAATAGACTGCTGGAATGAGTAGTCGGAGTACCAGAACATGGAACGCACCGAGCCTAGCCAAGATGAATTACTATTCTTGGAGAAGCTTTCTTTGCTATGTATAGCAACACGACGCGGGGCAGAAGTAGAGCCGACATTATTGGCTGGCAAGTGATTTCCTACTACATTCATGCATAGAAACTTTTCTTCTTCACCTTGAGAGATTGAGAGATTGAACAGAAGGTTGTGGATGCGACGCTTGTTCACACCTCCCGTCGAATTTCGCTTCACAACTTGGATTAGGGATCTATCGACTAGTTCCTCCAGGTAATCTTCTGCCACCTCCTCCATTGTTTCTTGCCCCCTCTCTTGGATAAATCCTTCGGCAACCCATAGCTGGATTAACTCCTCTGCATCGATTTCTGAATCTTCTGGGAAGAGACGAAAGTAGAGGAAACATGATCTGAGGTAGTCGGGTAACACATCATAGCTCAACCTCAATATCCTTTGGATATTTTGACCATCTTCCCCTTCATGTAATTCATATGTGATTCGCTTGAGGACTTTCCCCCACGCAACCTTTGTCTTTTGTTTCACAGATAGAAGCCCTCCTAGCACGGTGATTGCAAGAGGTAAACCAGCACACCTTGACACCATCTGCTTCCCGATCTTTCTTAGACCTTCCGGCATCCTCCTTTACTTCCAAAGGCCCTTAAACAGAAAAGATCCCAACTTTTTCTTTCATCTAGACATTGGGTTTGTGTAGGAAGCCCTGTGGATCTACATACAGAGCAACCTCTTCTCTGCGAGTTGTAACAATTATTCTACTGCCATCTTTTCCTTCTGGCAAGGCACCACGAATGGTGTCCCAAGCTAGCTTGTCCCAAATGTCATCAATTACCAGCAGATATCTTCTTGTACTCAAATATTCTTTCGACTTACTCTCTATACCTTCTAGATTCATCTTGGCTATCTCTTGCTTGCTAGGATTTACCATTTTTCTAGTATTGATTGTAATAGCTCTCTATGCTCCCACTTTTGAGATACATAAACCCAAGCTTGACAGTCAAAGTGCTTCTTAACATCATCACTATTATAAACTTTTCTAGCCAGTGTGGTCTTACCAAGACCTCCCATTCCCACAATAGAGACAGCAGTGCGTCGTGGATTTTCTATAGTAAGTTTCTCACTTAATATCTTTACATCCTGTTCAAATCCCACAACGTCAGTTTCCTCAACAATAGGCATAACTTTGTGAAGTATCTTGGAAGAGTGTGAAGCCTCTCCTTCATCAGACTGTCTGAACTCGATGCCAAAATCAAGTCTGCTAGCTGTGATTTTCTGAAGCATCTTGTTGATCCCTTGAATCTCTGTTCCCAACTCCTGACGAATCTTCAAGCGGCGGGCATGATTGGCGGATTTTTTTGAAGATCCCCCACGTCGCTTCTGGAATTCCACTTCGTATACATACCTATCGATGGCATCCTCTGCTCGAAAGGCTACATTCTAATTTGGCTTATCCAAACCTTGACCCTCTCACTGTCTCTCTGTCTGGCATCCACATCTTTCAAGAACTCTTGAAGCAATGCAAGATCATTTTGAAGAGAACAGATATTGATGTCTAGTTCTACAACCAGATCCAATTGCTTGAAAGGAATGCACCAAGCTTCTCTAGGAGGAAAGCTACTGCACTCTCAGCCATATCTTAATTGTTTTCTTTTGTGAAAACCCTTTAGTACCCAATACTGTTGGGTGATGGTCGTTGCATATGCCTGTAAAAGCATGGAAAGAGAGTTTTATAATTACGAAGATGAAATGATAACCAAACATTGAGGCGATGAGGATGTTTAATTCGCCATCTTAAACACGAGTGAACTGGATAGAAACCAGCATGCCTTTGGCTATCATAATGGCGTTCGACTCTATCAGGTTTCATGAGATGGTTGACAGGTTAATTTCCTGTAGAATGGTGATGGCGAGATGGCCAATCTAGTCCCATATATATTTTTTATTTTCCTAGGTTCGAAGTGATATAGGATCTACCACTTGAAAACTATAAATGTCTCTACGAGAAGGCATGTCATCTCCAAACATAAGACGGGATTGGAAACAGATGACTGATCTGTTGCAGGCCCAACGTAGTTGGAGCAAATGATGAAAAATCATAAAAAAGAGAAAAATGAGGAAGTGGGTCAACCACAACTCCAATTATACATTTTCCATATTCTTTGTCAAGTTTTAGCGCAAGACCATCAAGATCCTTTTGCCCAGAAAGAGACAATTTCTTTGAAATTTATGATAGTGGAAGCTTTTGTTCCCTAGAGCGTGACATTATCATAAGAAAATGAAGGTTTCCTTGTAAATTTACTATTCACTCCTGAGCCAAATAAGCTTGACTTTTCCAAGAAGCTGCTGCTTTTAGGCAGCGCCCTTTCGTAATATTTATAATTATCCTATAAAAAGGACCTACCTCAAAGAAAGTAATGTTTCTTAGATTCAAAGCTGAAGTAGTCAAGTAAAGGCTAAGTGCATTAAGTTACAGGGACTACAAAACTTAAAGACCAAACCAAAATCTTGGGAGAAGGTAATGGAAGAAGAACTCACATTGTTGTTAATTGAGAAGAATAGCACATAGAATTGATGGATAAAAAAATGAACAAGGAAGTGGTTTATATTGTAGTAACCCAGATTTTTAAAAAGAATTCAATAAATAAGAGAGCCATTAATGTAGGTGAATAATCATGAGAAATAAATAGTTGAGAATCTGGTTATAACACCAACCAAAAGATTATTGAACATTTGTCTAGTAATCGATATGCTTATATCACTAATCAAAAGGATTATGAACTGTTGTTCAGCAATCGATGTCATTATATCACCAATCGGATGATTATAAATTTTTGTTCAGTAATCATGTGATTATATCATTAATCAGAAGGATTTTGAATTGTTATTCAACAATCGATGTGATTAGATCACCAATTGGATGATTCTAAATTTTTGTTCAGCAATCGATGTGATTATATCACCAATCGAGTTATTTCTGAACTTTTGTTCAGTAATTGTTCTGAATATATCAACAACATCGAATGATTTTCTGAACTTTTGTTTAGTAATTGATGTGAATATATCACCAATTGGAGAATTTTTTTAACCATGGTCCAATAATCGATGTGATTACATCACGGAAGGATTCTGAACTTTTGTTCAGTAATCAATGTGATTATATCACCAATCGGATGATTTTTTATCCTTTGTTCAGTAATCGATGTGTAATATCCCAAGTTTAACCATGGTAATTATGTAATTTACCCTTAGAATAAGTTTCTTTAGCCTAAGTCTTGTGTTTCAGTCGAAGTGAAACTTAGACTAATATAGGCTTGAAGAGCTACTTCGGATATGACAAAGTTTCTTCACCGATCAAAACTTTTGTTCACCAATTAGTATATCACCTAAGTTCCATCACCAATTGATTCCTATTATTCACCAATTGGTATGTCACTTAAGTTCCTTCACCAATCGATATATCACTTAAGTTTCTTTAGTGATCGATTGACCTCCTGTTGATATCCCCTTATTTTCTAATCGAACTGGAGTTGAGTGCGATCTCTTAAGTGCTTGTATTTTTTCATATTTCTTTTACCAGATGTCATCATCATCTGACCCCTTTTGGCTTGTCAACTTTTTGGCTTATACCTCTGTGCTTGTCAGAATAATTCATGTTCGCCATACAGAGTGTGCTGCTTACCTTTTTAAACCCTTCCCCTCACTATCCCATCAGTCATCTCTATTGGATTAGTATCTTCCTTTTGAGCTTGTATGTTTGATAGATGTCCATACCCCCTTTTTAACATCGACCCACTTTAAATTTTAGCTCCTCTTATAGCCCTTGGGACCCCCTTCGAACTGGCCATTTTGCTACTCACTGCTGGGAAGTTTAAGGTTAGAGATATTATAGCTTCTTGGCAGATTTAACCTCAATAAACTTCTTTTCCCTGAATGTCCTTAATTCCTGATTTATTTAATGGTTATAATAATTGGCATTATATTTGGGATATTATATATATATATAATATATATATATATATATATATGTATGTATGTATGTATGTATGCATATATATATTAGGGGATCATGTGTTTTTAAAGATATCTCTGACTAAGGGTGCTTTAAGGGAGAAATTTATTTATGGGGGTAGAATTGTAATATCCTAAGTTTAACCATGGGTAATTATGTAATTTATCTGTAGAATAAGTTTTTGTAGACTAAGTATTGTGTTTCAGTCGAAGTTTCACTTCGACTGATATAGGCTTGAAGAGCTACTTTATATATGATGAAGTTCCACTTCAGATATGACGAAGTTCCTTCACTAATCGATACCTTTTGTTCATCAATCGATATATCAGTTAAGTTCCTTCACCAATCGATACTTTTTGTTCACCAATCGATATATCACTTAAGTTCTTTCATCAATTGATATCTTTTGTTCACCAATCAGTATATCACTTAAGTTCCTTCACCAGTTATATCGCTTAAGCTTCTTCAGTGATTGATTGGCCTCTTGTCAATATCCTCTTGTTCTCTAATTGAATTGGAGTTGAGTGCGATCTCTTAAGTGCTTGTATTTTGTCATATTTCTTTTACCAGATGTCATCACCATCTAAGCCCTTTTGGCTTGTCAACTTTTTGGCTTAGACCTCTGTGCTTGCCAGAATAAATCATGTTCGTTACATAGAGTGTGTTGCCTACCTTTTAAAACCCTTCCCCTCATTATCCCATCAGTCATCTCTATTGAATTAGTATCTTCCTTTTGGGCTTGTATGTTTGACAGATGTCCATACCCCCTTTTTAACATCGACCCACTTTAAATTTTAGCTTCTCTTATAGCCCTTGGGACCCCCTTCCAACTGGCCATTCTGCTACTTGCTGCAGGGAAGTTGAAGGTTAGATATATTATTGCTTCTTGGCAGATTTAACCTCCCAGTTTGCTATCTGAAGATTTGGTTGGATTTAACCTCAATAAACTTCTTTTCCCTGCATGTCCTTAATTTTGATTTATTTAATGGTTATAATAACCGGTGTTATATTAGGGATATATATATATAATATATATATATATATGTATGTATGTATGTATGTATGCATATATATATTAGGGGATCATGTTTTTTTAAAGATATCTCTGACTAAGGGTGCTTTAAGGGGAATTTATTTATGGGGGTAGAATTGTAATATCCTAAGTTTAACCATGGGTAATTATGTAATTTATCTGTAGAATAAGTTTTTGTAGACTAAGTATTGTGTTTCAGTCGAAGTTTCACTTCGACTGATATAGGCTTGAAGAGCTACTTTATATATGATGAAGTTCCACTTCAGATATGACGAAGTTCCTTCACTAATCGATACCTTTTGTTCATCAATCGATATATCAGTTAAGTTCCTTCACCAATCGATACTTTTTGTTCACCAATCGATATATCACTTAAGTTCTTTCATCAATTGATATCTTTTGTTCACCAATCAGTATATCACTTAAGTTCCTTCACCAGTTATATCGCTTAAGCTTCTTCAGTGATTGATTGGCCTCTTGTCAATATCCTCTTGTTCTCTAATGAATTGGAGTTGAGTGCGATCTCTTAAGTGCTTGTATTTTGTCATATTTCTTTTACCAGATGTCATCACCATCTAAGCCCTTTTGGCTTGTCAACTTTTTGGCTTAGACCTCTGTGCTTGCCAGAATAAATCATGTTCGTTACATAGAGTGTGTTGCCTACCTTTTAAAACCCTTCCCCTCATTATCCCATCAGTCATCTCTATTGAATTAGTATCTTCCTTTGGGCTTGTATGTTTGACAGATGTCCATACCCCCTTTTTAACATCGACCCACTTTAAATTTTAGCTTCTCTTATAGCCCTTGGGACCCCCTTCCAACTGGCCATTCTGCTACTTGCTGCAGGGAAGTTGAAGGTTAGATATATTATTGCTTCTTGGCAGATTTAACCTCCCAGTTTGCTATCTGAAGATTTGGTTGGATTTAACCTCAATAAACTTCTTTTCCCTGCATGTCCTTAATTTTGATTTATTAATGGTTATAATAACCGGTGTTATATTAGGGATATATATATATATATATATATATTATAAATTAGGGGATCATGTGTAACATCGCGCGTTTCTCGGATCTTTGTGGATCCTTTGTTTGGTGCTTAGAGCGGTCCAGGTGTGACCGTGTGCGCGGGTCTGTCTCGGATCCTGAGTGGGTCTTGGGGTAAGTTAGTGCTGTTTGACGTCAAGAGAGGTTGTCGTTGAGTGGGAGTTGACAGCCAGGGGTTGGTCGTTGATGAGTTTAGGCGTCCATCGATCTGGACGTCTACAGTTGCTTCTGGTAGGTTCCTGCGCATGAACTCGGTGGCAGGCAATTTGGACGTTTATTTGTGGTGGTTTCCTTGGCGGCAGCCATGTTGACGTCTAGTTGTGCGAACTGTTAGATATAGGGCAACCCGAGGGCAGCTTTCTCACCTTTTTCTCCCTCTCCTTCCTCCACTTTTATCCTTGTATTTCCCATTGTTTCTAACGGTTGAAAAGAGCTCGTGGGGAGATCGTGGGACGTGTGGCGATGACGGTTTAGGCGGGAACGCCAGATTAGAGCATGATTTACGTGGGAGCTCTCGGGGGTTTCGGTGCGAATCAAGGGTATTTAAGGGGTTGCAGTGCATCTTGAGGTAGGGAACTTAACCCTGTAATCCCTCTTGATTGTTTGTTATGCTTCTCCAGGGTTATCCATGCTGGGTTTTGGGGGTTTTAGTCAATCCAAGTGATGGATCGCGTATTTCCGATGTGGTAATGGTTGAACGAGCTTAGAGGAAGTGTTTCCCCTCACTGTGCTCGTGTGTGTAGGGCTGGATTGCCCGTGTGATCGACCTAGAGCCGTTCTGTGTTCTGTGTGCTGAGAATCTTGGCGTCAACATTGGTTGACGCTAGGTTCTTCACCTGGGAAGTAAACGGCCAAGTACCTAGCCGTTGATATTAAGTAAGCGGCCAAGTGGTGGTCGCCTACTTACTATTAACGGCAAGGAATACTGCCGTTTACATCCCCTTAATGGCAATCGATGTTGCCGCTGACATGTTTTGTTTAGAAACCATCGTATAATGTGTTTATCGATAATAAGCGGTGCATTGGCACTTGTGGTGCTCTGGGAGCACATGGCTTGTGAGGCTAGCGTACAGGTTACGCAGTTAGCCAATTCTCACGTGTTTACGTAATGTTCACATATAGTGAACTGTTGGTGCACGAGGTTTACGTGAGGTTTCACGTGGTTTGTGTGGCGTGCACATGGTTTTGTGTACGTGGCGAGTAGTATGACGCCTACCGTGGTTACCTCTCCAGTTGGGTGCCCCAGGTTCTCTGTGAGCCAGGCTGTTAGCTCGGGGCTTGTCCGGTACTTGTGTTGTACCGTCGAGGTCTGTGTCGTCTGTCCCGGACACCCTCACTCCTTAGTTTGAGTTGTACGTCCGGCTGAGGGAAAGACGACAGTGGGACAGTGACTCTTGTGTTTATTTTTAGTCACTTGTAGCGCGCTCTTAGTTGGGGGTACAGACACCGGTAGTCGACACTGGTCCCCAGCTAGTCTTTTTCCAGTGCCTCACTCTAGCGAGCCCAGGCCAGGGTCTCTAGAGGTGCCAGGCATGGGCCTGCTACCACGTGTTCTGCAGGTGTGGTGTTTGGTTGGTCTTCATAGTTACTTGACCTTTTCACGTGGAGCGGCAGCTGGACCTTTCGTCCGTGGTTGCAAGACTGAGAGGTAGACCTGTGTTTGTTTGTCCGAGTCAGTCACTGGTGTCGCGAACCAGTTTACGTGGCTCGAGTGTGGCGGTCTCTACTTTTAGCTCGTACACGTGTCTGAGCATTGCCATTTATTTATTTCAGTTGCTTTACGTAGTCGAAAACGGTAAGTACATTTACAGCTTTAATATCCTGCTTAGCTGTATTATAAATTGCTAGTGTAGCTTTCAGTTTTCGTACTTGTGTTTGGTTTGCTCGGTGTCGGGGGAGTTCTCTACTGAGCCAGTGACTAGCGAGGCTCGCCCCTACTCCCCACAGGTGAGGGCGAAGAGGAGTTTCCTTACCGTCGTCCAGTTCAGAGCCGCGTCGCGCGGAGCTAGGCCAGCGCCTCCAGTAGAATAGTTTTCTTTCTTCAGTTGTACCAGTTGTACCTCGGGGTATGCCCCAGGCTCTTGTACTTTCTTTTATTTTATGGAAATATGGCTATGTAAACTTGTGAAATATATATGAAATGGTGTGTTCATTTGTGTTTTCACGGACTTGTGAATGATATCCCTTGCGAGGCTTCGGCCCGTTCGTAGGAGACGGACTCGGGTCAAGTTTGTTATCAGGTTAACAGCTTGAACGAGACGCTCCGTCACATCATGTGTTTTTGAAGGTATCTCCGACTAAGGGTGCTTTAAGGGAGAAATTTTTTAGGGGGGTAGAATTGTAATATCCCAAGTTTAACCATGGGTAATTATGTAATTTATCCATAGAATAAGTTTTTGTAGCCTAAGTATTGTGTTTCAGTCGAAGTGAAACTTTGACTGATATAGGCTTGAAGAGCTACTTTATATATGACGAAGGTCACTAATGGATACCTTTTGTTCATCAATCGATATATCAGTTAAGTTCCTTCACCAATCGATACTTTTTGTTCACCAATCGATATATCACTTAAGTTCTTTCATCAATCGATACCTTTGTTCACCAATCGGTATATCACTTAAGTTCCTTCACCAATTGATATATCGCTTAAGCTTCTTCAGAGATCTATTGGCCTCCTATCGATATCCCCTTGTTCTCTAATCGAATTGGAGTTAAGTGTGATCTCTTAAGCGCTTGTATTTTGTCAGATTTCATTACCAGATGTCATCATCATCTGACCCCTTTTGGCGTCATCATCTGACCCCTTTTGGCTTGTCAACCTTCTAGCTTAGACCTCTGCGCGTTTCAGAATAAATCATGTTCTTCCTACAGAGTGTGCTGCTTACCTTTTTAACCCTTCCCCTCATTATCCCATCAGTCATCTCTATTGGATTAGTATTGTCCTTTTGGGCCTGCATGTTTGCTAGATGTCTAGACCCCCTTGTTAACATCGACCCACTTTAAATTTTAGCTCCTTTTATAGCCCTTGGGACCCCCCTTCCAGCTAGCCATTCTGCCTCTTGCTACTGGGAAGCTGAAGGTTAGAGATTGGAGCCATTGCAGCTTCCTGACAGAGTTGGTCTCCCAATTTGCTATTTGGAGCTTTGGTTGGATTTCCCCACACCAAGGTAGGCATAACCAATCCTTCATTACCCTTTTGAAACCTTTATGTATGTCCATGCAGTGCCACTTATGGGTCTACATGCATGATCCAGAAGCTAAGTCTGAACTTCTCCTTTTATGCTGCAATTCCTTTGATGTTCCATGCTTGGAAGTCTTGGCAAGATACGTTGAATTCTCCTCTCTTTATGACTCCTTATGTTTGGCATCATGCATGAGAGGTCAATTGTGACGATGATTTCATCCCACAAATTAAATGTGGGTGGTTAGGCTCAATTCACTGTGCATTTTTAGTTATGTATATGTAACATCATATTTTAACAGGTGGTTAGCTATATGTTATGCATTCCTGAGAGTTTTGATGATGCTTTTTGATATGCTTGAACTCAGAACTTTCTAGCATCTATGTTTAAAACCTATTGTATGCCTTCCTATACACATGCAATTTGTAAGGCACTTTTATGGTATACCCCGTGTGCAGCTTTTATGCTTCTACAACCTTTTAAATTGCACTTTGTTCCATGACTATACACTAGTTTATGGTGGTTTTTGTCTATTGTGTTCCTCCAAACACATGCCTTTAATTTGAACCCATTTCAAATTCTTCATCTTGAAGAGATCCTCATGTGGGGCAAATTTCCTTGATGTTGTAACACTTCAAAACCGTGGGATCTTAAGGATAGCCTTATGTTTAAGTTGTGGCTATGCCACCTTTGTACTCAACTATATGTGGCATGTAACTATGAATAGACTATGATATTGTATCTATTTATACTTGATAAGCAAGTGCAGGTACAAGAAGTTGTACTTAGTAATTTTACCATGCATCGTTGGTGTGATTGGTCTGCTAAAGTATTGCATGCAGCATAGCAAACCTTCCCATAATAGTGTGTGTATGATGCTTCTGTTTTGTGTTTGTGAGTCTCACCTCTTACCCGGCCGAGAGGGGTGTCACAACACTACACAATGTGAATATATCACCCATCGGAGGATTTCTGAATCTTTGTTCAGTAATTGATGTGAATATATCACCAATCGAAGGATTTATGAATCTTTGTTCAGTAATCAATGTGATTACATCACCAACCGGAAGGATTCTAAACTTTTAGTCAGTAATCGATGATATTATATCACTCATTGCAAGGCTTGTTCAATAATCGGTGTGCTTATAGCACCAATCAAAAGTCGACTTATGGGATGGTGGAAGTCGACTTGTGTACTAATAGGAAGTTCGAAGTTGACTTGTGTGATGGGTGAAGTCAACTTATGTACTACTTGTTTAGTAATTAGTGCAATTAAACACCCAATCGATCAGAAGTCGACTTTGAGTACTGATGAAAGTCGACTTTATTGCACTAGTAGAAGTCGGCTTTTGGGGTTGGCAGAAGTATTGGTACCTACGTGTGGCCCAGGTATGTGTGAGTATGTCCTTCCTAGACACAGTCACTTTAGGTATGGATGGAAGTATGGCTCAAGTATGATAGATCTTTGAATATTTATCCTCATGTACTAACTTGGTTGATTATCTATTGGGACAAAAGCCCTACAAAATACCTTATATGACCCTCCTTGACCACCATAAACCTTTCCAGACATTTTCAGACGTGGGAAGCAAAGCTAGGAGTAGTGGGTGGTGAGAAGCATCCTAGAGCAAGATGAACGATCCTGAAGCTTGGAATTTTGTGAGCTTTTCTCCCCCTTCACATTCTTCGACCTATAGTCCAGAGCACTAAAAGTCATCAAAGTAAGTTATCTCAAGCACAAACTTAACATGTGTTATACCATCTGAAAGCTTATCCATTCCATTCTTCGCTTACCCTAGTTTACCAATTCATGTCAGGCCAATAGAGAGTATTAACCTTTTTCCTGATCATCACCCCGCTGTAGGACTTTCTTGTTTACCTTATTATTTATGCATCCCTAGAATGTCTGATCCCAACTATAGTCTTAGAGTTTTCCTACTCTAAGTTTCCAACAACTTTCTTGTTGGAATACTGTCTGTTCTTTCTTCAAGGACTATTTCTTTCACGGATTAATCCCTGAAATGGGCATTATTCATAGCTAATGATCAGATTCTGAAAGCCATCAAAAAACTATTAATCTATTTAGTTTAGTGCATTGTTTGGTCTGCCAACAACCTTAAAACCTTTAATACATGTTAAAAGCTTTAAATTCATGACAAACTTATTCTAATTGCTCTTAATTGTCTAGATGGATTTGCTCATGTGATTTGGAATTTTATCTCAAAAACCTGCCTGCAATGAAACTAAAAACCCATGCCTTATATATAGAACTAAACTAAAAGCACACCTATGTGCTATTCCCTACACTCTTGAAATTCGCACCCCTTGTTATTCCTGAATTTTTTGAAATTCCTTGAGAAATCTAGCTCCACATACTTGTGTTTCATTTGGAATTCTGTTAGCCATAATCAGTTTTACATGATCGGCACTATGTGGATTTCAGTCCATGATCAATGCTTGTGCAATTAAGGGCCCTATTTGTCCTGGGGAGAAGCACCTCAATATACTTAATACCATGGGAGTATGGACTTGTGATGTGTGGCATGACACTGATATGTGTGCAAGATTTGAAAGTGCCTTCCTTGATATGATATATTTGATTTTGTAACATGATATGACTAATCATTACACTTGAATATGGCCAGCTTTGGTATTGTTCATTGATATGTATCTGTTATGAAATCCTTGCTCATTACTGTCATTAGTCTGCAACGTGAACCTTTAGGAACTCTTTGATCTGCTACTCTTGTTCTGTCACATGACCATGTTTACTGTTATACTTATTGTCCTTCTATCTTAGTTTGAAATTCTACTTGTCAATATGATAATCACTTATACTTTTGCCCACACTTTAAGATATAATTCCATTGGACACATGCTCATTAAGTTATTTAACAATTTTCAGGTGGTGAAAATGAGGATGTGCATCTGGAAGGGGTTGGGCAAGAGGGAGTAGTGTCCTAGTCTTTCTGAGGTGCTAGGATATATAGAGTCCTATGGCTATGCATAAAATCCCCTGTTGAATCTATTTTGTGTAATTATCAATGGGCTTTTAATCTGCCCTGATGACTGATAGTTTATATGGAATTGACAATTGCCTATGTTGATAATAGACATGAGTTAGCCGTCACTGTTTTTCTTATTTTGTTTCTCTCTAATTATCCGTTAAGATTTTAGGCTGCACGATCCAATTACTCCCCTCCTCACGGCGTGACATATGTGAGGTGGGTTTATAGATCTAAAACACATTGCCAATGGATCTATGGAAAAGAACAAGAAAGGCCAGTTGAGAAGAGTTATTTACAGAAACAAGATACAAATTATATGACAAAGTGTTTGCTCCAATTGCAAGATTTAGACACAATAAGGGCCTCAATAGGTAGTACGGCAAAGAGGGATGCCTGTTGAAAAAATGAGATGAAAAATATGTTTTTTGTTTAGAGTTTTAGGGAATCTTGTAGAGGACAATGTAATAGGCTAGATTTCTGTCATGGTGCATGGTTGGGCTGGTTGCATAATGATTCACAAATTACATCAGGCTATGATTCTCCATCGGCTTTCTTATTGGACGTCAAAGAAAGAAATATAATTGTTTTTTTTTGTTGGAAATATAGTCTTGCAATTAATTAGAAATTCTTTATATACCTTCTCCTCTTGAGATCTTAATTTGCAATCTCATCGATCCTAGTGTACATGGAGAGCTAATCACTAAGCCCCTCCTTGAAAAAATAAGAGCCACCAGAAGGTGCAGATCCATAGGGAGAAGAAATAGAGGCAAAAGACTCCAGTAGTCCAGGAGAGGACATCTCTGGAGCTGCAAGCAGAGACAAGGCATTCACACAGAGGTAAATCCACAGCCCATGCCTCGGGATGAAGACCCTTTTCTAGAATTTTAGGGGAGAGTGTAGGAGGAGACATAGGCCATTAAAAGACATAGTGAGAGAGGAAAAGGTTCGAACCATCATTCTTTCTTTAGGCCCATGAGGAAATTGGAACATCCTCAGCCCTTGATCTTGCAATACTTGGAGAGGAGTGGTGGGTTCTTAGAAGATTTCAAGCAAACAATAAGAGGCACGTTAGTATGTTGGATTGATGGGGCACAAGATTTTAATCAGAGATGGATTTGGAGAACCAATTAGTGCAGGAACACATTGTTTAGGTAATGTTTATGTTCTCAAATTAAGGTTGCAGCAACAAGTGCATATTGGCAGCTACTACAGTAAGAACTCCTGAAGTGGAAGGAATTTGACTTGTAAAGGACAACGATAACCCAGACAGAGCACCACAAGAATTTAGAGGTACGATCTTAAATATCTCTCAGCTTCTTCCAAACTCGAAGGTGATCACCAAGATCACTCACATGGCTGAAAAAGGAATAGGGCTGCTGGCTCCAGGAAAGCTAATTTTGACTTGCAATGGTCATCAGCTCTACCTCATGAGATTGAAGGCATATGTAACCAGGCAAACCTTATCAGCTAGGAAGTAGATATAATTTTCACCTTCAACTATCGGTACTTTAGTTTTCCTTACTGCTCTATATGTAGTTTTAGTTAATCTGCAGATTATCTTTTTTTATTGTTGTTATGTTCCTTTTAGCATGTGGCCATTTGTTTGTCATTTTCCTGTACCAGGCCGAGACTATCGGCGTTGTTCAACCAAAAAAAATTGACCAAGAAGAATCATTGAAAGGTGTTGGCGATACATAAGATGAAGCCATATAATTGTGTTGTGACAATGAATCAGCCATTGCCAAAAGTCCACTCCATCATAGACAAAGTAAGCATCCTCAGTTCACAATCACTTCATATGTGAAGTAGTTGGAGGAGGAAAAATTATTAAGACCGAACAACACATGACTGAAGAACAAGCTGTCGATACTTTTACAGCTCCACTTGAAAAACTGCATTTTGGGCATCTTCGATGGAACTTGGATTTGAAGAACCAAAAATATTTAGGCAGTGTTAAGATAGCTAGCTACTCCATCCTTACCCAAATTAATGTGTACATGCCTTGTTTGCTTAATCTAGTTTAGTGATGTGGTGTGGCTAGATCCACAAGGTTAGAGTCGGATTTGGACTCTTGAGTCAAGTCTGACTGGGACTCTGGGTTGGAGATTAGCATTGGGAGTTAGACTCTAACGTAGACTCTGGGATAGACATTAGGAGGCTGTCCTAATGGGATTAGGAGATTGTTGGGGTCTTCTATAAATAGCAGTTGTACCCCAGGGGGTGGTGATGCATAGCACTTGGGACGTGACCGAGGTAGTCAGGTGTTTCGGTCGGTGCTTGATCACCCCCAATGAAAAAGTGTGCTTCTTCATGGTTAATTGAAAGAAGTGTTTTTCTCCGGTATCTCTCTCTTCTCTGGGGTGTTTTGTGTGTGAGCATTGTTTATCTGGTCAATATACCAACATATGGCACCCACCATAGGGCATTGACCAGAGGCGACGTTCGTGGGCTCGACATCAAAGGCAGTGACTACTGTTGGCGTCTGGGGTGTTGTAGCCATGGGGCTGCCTTGATGCAAGCCGAAGGCAGAGCAGTAGCGACGACCGCTTCTATCAACACCGACAAGAAGCGCTGGGCGGCGCTTGAATGGAAGTAGTAGCAGGGCTACTGGTGAGTGCTAGCAGCGGGGATCACTGAAGACAAGGCAGGTAGTGGAGTAGTAGGAAGGCCGCGGTGGCGGCAAAGCGGCAGCATAGCAGGGCACGATGGTGCAACAATAGAGCATAGTGGCAATCCCAGGTCGTAGAAGCAACAGCACGGCAACAGGGCGCTTGGTCGCAGTGTTCGCCGGCAGGGAGGCAAGCGACGGTGGTGTATGTGGATGTTGGCAGGGAGGTCGACGACGATTGGGTAGTTGCTTGGCGGGGGTCGACAGTAGCAGCTAGGGCTTCTTCCTGGTTTTTTTTCTTCGTGAGGAAGAGGAAGGAGATTAAGGTGGAGAGGAAAATATTTTTTATTATTTCTCTCATGTAAATTGGATCCACACTATTGGATCTAATTTGGGTCTAGTTTGTACTCAATTATTGGATCTAAAGTGTTGTTGGATCCAAGATCACTTTTTGGATATCTGGATCTAGGTGGAGCTTAGATCTGAAAACGGGTCCATCCGTACTCATTTAGGAGATCCACTTCACTGGTTTGACAGGTGGGCAATCTGATGACCAGAATTAATTTGATCAGATCATACATAATTGGAGGTGGAATTGGGTGATCCAATAGTCCATCCCTAGGTTTTCCAACACTCTGGACATGTTGGATGGTCTAGATCAGGCTAATTCTGCTCTGATTGGGATATTTGTGCAGGAGGGTATGGAGATCGACAAGGATCACGGTGATTGGTTGGATCGAGGTTGATCGGGAGCATCGATGGTGAACATCGGGAGCACAGGTCATAAGGTAGCAGCGAAGGTCGCGAGCTTCTCCGTAGAACCTTTCATGGCTACAATGTTTTACACTATGACAGTAGCACCTGAAGAACATCCTGACGCGAGAAGGGCTTGTGAAGGCACCCAACGACAAGACAAAGAAACTGGATAAGCTATCAACTAAGGTGTCCAGGAGATGCAGGACTTGGCAAATAGTACGATTTAGTTATTCCTGGAGGACAACATGCTTAGAGAGGTTGATAGGCTTGGAAGATCCGACGGAAGTCTGGAAGAAGTTGAGAGCAGGTATAAGTCCAGTCATTGACAAACCAGTTGTTTCTGAAAAAGAAACTAAACGGTATGAAGATGGAGGAAGAAGGAAGACTGGAGGCTCATCTAGACAAGAACAACAAGATACTGATAGAGGGTGCTTGCCCGAGATATGAATATTGATGAAGTGGACAAGACACTTCTCTTGTTGGCTTGTTGCCTGATCATACGATGAAATTGTGATTACACTGTTGTTCGGGAAAGATACACTCAAGCTGGGTGATGCAATCATTTTGTTGCTCATGAACGAGTCACAACAGAAGGGCAACAACGATCAAGCATCAGGTGAGGGTGATCTTTTTGTTGAGGTGGAGGTCGAGGGAGATCTAATGAGAGTCAAGGGTCTAGAAAGAGCAAGGGACGTTCCAAGTCACGAGCTTCCCGGACGTGTTACTATTGTGACAAGGAAAGCCACATGAATAGGGATTGTCCAGTACGGGAGGGGATGCTATGCTGCGAAAAGAAAAAGGAAAAGAGAGGGAAGAGACATCTGCAATGGGGCAGTTGGAGAAAACAACAAGGATGAGCTGGTCTTGTGCACGACATCTGTAGGTGATGGAAATACAGGTGGGCTATTAGATTCTTGTAGTTCGTTTCATGTGTGTTCGGACAGGGAAGTTTAGGACATACCAGACTTGTGATGGTGGCTCGATCTGATTGGCAAATGACATGGAGTACTTAGTTGCCGGAGTTGGATCAGTGCGGGTCACATGTTTGATGGAGCGGTGCTTACATTGATAGAGGTCCCGACATGTACCAGATCTAAAGAGAAACCTGATTTCTCGGGAATCTTATATTCAAGAGGTTATCGATGCATTCCTGAAGATGGAGCTCTCAAGTGTGTAGAGGAGCACGGGTTATACTACATGGGTAGATGATCGACGGTGTGTACAAACATGTAGGGAGGGTCGACAAAGGCGTAGCTATAGCACTTGTTTCCCAAGTGAGCATTATGGTTCAACATAGGACTCGATCTGTTGATGTTGGTGGGTGGAAGAAGCGGCCGGTCACTTTCGCTTCAGTGGTTGATGGTGGATGTGGTCTTTCATGTCGACTGAGAGAGAAGGTGCCACATCGAGGCATGCAACAGTGTTGAGCTATGCGACACACCTAGCCGAGATGTGAGCATCTGAGTACAGGATGTGGGGCCATGCAGGTGGAGCTGGCTGGCAGATAGCTTGTGGATTCGACACCGAATTGATCTCCAGGTAGCTTGAGGATTCAATCCAAAGTGGAGTATGTTGTGGTGTGGTTAGATCCACAAGGTTAGAGTTGGACTTCGACTCTAAGTCAAGTCTGACTGGGACTCTGGTTGGAGAGTAGCATCGGGAGTTAGACTCCAACCTAGACTCTGGATAGACATTAAGAGGCAGTCATAGTGGGATTAGGAGACTGTTGGGGGGTCTTCTATAATAGAAGTTGTAACCAGGGGTGGTGATGTAGAGCACTTGGGACGTGACCAAGATAGTCGGGTGTTTCGGTCGTGTGCTTGATCACCACCTGGGGAGAAAGTGTGCTTCTTCATGGTTAATTGAAAGAAGTGTTTTCTCTAGTATCTCTCTGTTCTTTGGGTTGTTCGTGTGTGAGCATTGTTTATCTGGTCCATATACCCAACAATTTAGATATTCAAGTCCTAGGTACTTTTACTTTTAAGCCCCTAAACTATTTTAATTTATGTGCTACCTTCCAATACGTCAGGTACCAGCAACGCTGATTAAACCCACTAATGGAGAGAACTCTGGTCCCCATTCTAGTGGTTCGTTTTCTGGATGTCGTATTTCACGTCCTTCTCGAAAAAGGGGAGTCAGGATTTGTTTACCGATTGCTAGAGAACGATCTCCCAGTCCTGTTCGTACAACTAGAATCTATATATGCTCCCTCAAACTCCAACTTTAGATCTTCAGATGAAGGCTATGTCAGTTGCTGAACGTGCTAAAGCTGAGAACATTTTCATGCCTGGGTTCACTTTCATTCGGAGGCATCCGAAATAGATTCAGATGAAGAAAAAATGGAGCGATGCTCACGTCGACCGGTTTTACGTCCTCGGTTGTTCTCCGGAGAACCCACTCCTGGGATAGATCCTCTCTAGAATTTTAGTCATATCTTTTTCGGGGTCTCTTTACTGTACTAGACTATTGTCTATGATGGGTAGAAGTTATGTAACTCTATTTCAACTTATCAATAAAAAATAGCCATCTTTGGCCTAAAAAAATATATATCTAATCCAGAGCCTTCAGATCATCTGTCCTTTATCCAAAAGCCCACATGGCAAACATAAAAAGGGGAATATGTTCGAGCGGATAAGATGTGAGATTTATAAGGACTATACGGTCAAAAATACCCTTTTTTAACAGAATTAAATCAGAGATGCAAATCTTGTTGCTTTACTACAAGATGTCATATTATGCCTGGAAGATTGCAACTTCCATCAATCTGACAAGGGAGACGAATGTCCTCAAGCGGTTTAACTTAGATTCCATTAATTGCTGCATATAGTTCTACTATTACCGAAAGAAAAGGTAACTGCGCCAAAAACTAAGTCTAACCGTAGACAGGTGACGTATAGAAGTAGGAAGAACCAACTGGCCTCGTGACACCGTTTTCTAACACACGCCTATAATAGGAGGCAGTCCACCTCAATGCCTTGTACAAAAGAGTGATCATCAAGGATTCAAATGATCCAATAGGAGAAGATTATGCTACCAAAAGTGAAACATGACAAATTTAATTGCATGGGAGAAGAACTAGAGGAAGCTTGTGCTGATCATAAGAATACCTGACTAATTGGCTGTAGAAGAAAGGCGATATCCAATATTCGAATATTTTACCAAATTCACATATATATCGGCTTAATCAATCCCCTTCTTCAGAGGATCCAGAAATATTAATACCATACAACCTCGCTGAAGTCATTAAAGTATGATGGTCGATCATAGCATCTCCACGCCATGCATGCAGGCCTTCTCTTCTCTGAGTTCGTCCTTCAAGGAATGCTCGAGAAGTAGAGCAAAAGGAGCTAGTGAGGTGATCAAGAGATCTGGACAGCGAGAACAACCCCCACTGGTGCCTCATCACCTTCCTGCAGGAGAGGGAGAAAGAGAGAAGAGGCAGGAATGGCGACATGGTCGAACAGATCATTGTGAGATCTATTTATACTTAGATTAGATTAATGAAGAAGATGACTATTATCAGAGGAATCTCGAACAGCTAAGCTTCCTTCTAGCTTTCTCTTCTCTTTCCTTTACCTGCTATATGCGCATAAGGATCATGAGGGAATGCGGTGAGTTCAGCAGAGAGTCTCCCCAGAGCTTCCACTGGAATCGTCAACGAGGGTCTCCTGGGGGCTCTCATTGGAACCCTCCCTCCCCTATTTATTGCCCCCCTTCGAGAAGAACCAGTGAGATCATGTGACTACTCCACTAGATTTTTAAAATTGATAATTTAAAATTTTTCATTAAATTAATTTGATAGCAAATTTTTTCTAAAAGTAGTGACCCCACTGAAATTAATTTTTCTGGATCCGTCTATGCCAACCTCATCCTCCCATTGGCCATTGCCCACTGGCATCTTCTTGCTACTCCGCAGCAGACGGGAGAATCATGTTAGCAAAGTTCAATGACAATGGCGTTCCAAGGGTGATAGCTTTTCTCCCAATAAATTGAGTTGCTACCACTATGTTTCCTACTGTTCATGATTTGTCCTCTAGCAAGTAACTCCTCAACTACCTTGAACCGGCCGTTGGCTTTCCCTGTAGCCTTTCGGTCTTCATCACTCTTGGGTTGTTTCCTCCTCTCTCTTCTTTGTATCCCTTGTCACATCTTCCTCCTGTCGCTGGGGACCAAGCAGACACACCTTTTCCCGTCCATTCCCCTGTGCAGCTCTGGATCACTAAAATGTCGTTGGAGCAAAATGAAGAAACTGTACTGCAGCAAGATGAAGAAGTGGCTCTACATCACTTTAAGAAGTTAATGCCTAAAGAACGGGAGGGCCCAATATCACTATTTTGGAGGAAAGCGATACAGATGGAAATGAAGAATGGAAATTGAGTCTCGTTTTTGAAGTTCTCACTGATAAAGAGGTTAAACCCTGCAGGGCTTAAGGAATGGATTGGCAAGCTGTGGAATCCTAAAAGTTGATGGGAATTCCTTAGCTATCACACAGACAACTTCATAGTCAGATTCACCGCTCTGGAAGATTTAGAACAGGTCTGCAGAAGGGTACACCATGGATCTACAATAATGATATGATACACAACATGGAGAGGAAGACCAATGCATCTCTTTTAAATTATTCCCCAACGCATGTTGACATGTGGGTTAGAATCCACAACCTTCCTGAAGAATATTTGACAGAGAAGGGTGTCTTGAAGGTGGCACACTGCAGGTTGACGTTCCATATAAAATATAATCCCCTTTCAGATACAGTTAGAGTCCGTAAATTCTCATGTTAGAACATATTTTCGAGAAAAACTTCATATAATTGCATGTTTGGTATCACTGAAAAGTTAATCCATTAAAATCTTACCTAAAATTATAGAGTTAATTGGCATATTTGATATGACTCCGAAAACTATCTTTTTGGATTTCTCTTTCATGTAAGATTTTCATGAGTGTGATCTTAATATTCGATGTTTGAAATTCGACGGTTGGCGCCCGACGCCTGACATCGGCGCCGATGGTCAGGCGCCAAGTGCTGGCCGTTGGGCGCCAGCAATCGGATGTCGTCCGCCAGACGCCGGGCACCTGACGTCGATCGCCTGACGCAGCCGACCACTGTGCCCCTGGCGCCGAATGCTGAATGTAGCCGAGCGTCAGACACCGGATGCAAGGCGTCAACCGCCAGACATACGGAACATACTTTTTATCATTTAGACTTTTATTTTTTTTAAAATATTACTTCTAATAAATATTTTATTAGGAACAAATATCAGAAAATCTTTCATGAAAAGCATTTACGTCGGTACTAGATGGATAATTATATTTTTTATTTTTCTATAAAAGTTAATCTTTAAAAAAAATTACGAATATATTTTACAACCAATCAAATGTATCTTTAGTATAGTGATTTTTCCCCCATTAAAATCAGGTTTGATGCACAGTACTACCCTTGAGAAAATCATCCAAGTCCAACTCTCAGATATGGTTCTTTAAGGAAATTTCCAATTACTTATGAAGACTCACAGTTCTGTATCTTCTTTGGGAGGCTTGGTCATGAAGTTGAACAATGTGGAGTGCTTACAGGAACACAACTTCCCCAGATTGCCTCTTCGGGTCTAATTAAGAGCGAAGACGTAAGAACCATCCAATACAACTTTGCCCTTCTAGAAGAAAGATCACTCGATGCCTAGTGCCATCACCACACCTAGCACAAGTCCACCTCAGTATGGTTACCCACGCTGGAAATCTTTGGAAACTTGCTCAAGAATCCCCTACTAAAGCAATTGTGGCAAGGCCGCAGTTGTTTGAAAAGGACAGACATGGTGAAGGGACTGGTAAAACAGGCAGTGGAAGCAATGGGCCAAATGTATGCCCCATCCCGCCTCCCTTATCACCGGCCTTCCGGTGACTTCCATCGGCGGTCTCCGAGGAGCTGTAACGTCGCTTATTTTCTTATCCTTTTTGGATCGTGTGTGTTGTGGTTGTGATGGCTGTTAAGGCCAGTGTGGTGTAGACGCGTGCTGTGTGTAGGTGTGGTGCAGGTTAGGTCCCGAAATGAAATAGGATCTGCTGCAGTTGAGTAGGAGTTGGCGGCCAGGGTGGTCGTTGACCTGTTGGCGTCCAGGTATGTTGCCGTTGACTGCATGATCTTGGCGGCATTAGATGTGGACGTTTAGGGTGGCGGTTGTCTTGGCGGCAGAGGGGTTGACGCCAACCTGAGAATTCTGCAGGTTATAGGGTCACCCGAGAGCTGGTTTCTCACCTGTCTCTCTCTTCCCCTTGCCCTAGCTTTGCGTCCCCATGTTTCTAAAGCTTCCAACAGGTTCTGAAAGGTGGTTGGAGGATCGTGGACGTGTGGTTGCCGAATTGCACGAGAAAACGCCGTGGCGTGGTGCAATTCCCGTGGGAGCTCGCGGGGGGTTCGGTGTGAACCAGGAGATTGCGGGAGGTTTGAGCGTGTTCTGAGGTAGAGGATAAACCCAGTTAGTTCGATAGAAACATTAAAACACGACTTAATCACTTGAATCAGCATTTTTAATGTATTTTCGGATTAAGTTGCACTGTGTGGGGATAATGGGTGGTATGATGATTTTAAGTATTAAAGCATGTTTTTTTAGTTTAATTATAGTGCTTGGAAGTTAGAGGAGTTGTTATCTCTCATTTCCTTAATGATTTCGGGAATAGAAATGCATGTGGGATCGGTTAGGGTTTCTGCAGGGGAAGAGCTGAAGAACTTGGCGTCAACATCGCTTGTCGCCAAGCTCATCAGTCAAGATATAGACGGCTAGATCGATTGACGTCTATTTCTTATAAGCGGCAGTCGATGTTGCCGCCAACTTGTGCATGTATTCATGCAGTGTGGTTTACGTGGCTTTTCTGGTTATGAATATCGCGTGGTTGTGTGTGCATGGCGATGACCGGTGTGAGCCAGTGCACTTGTTATGCTCTTGGAGCATACTGCTCATGTAATGGCCATGTTTTACGTGAATGATGTATGATGTACGTAGTGGTTTAAGTATGTGTATGTTGTCCATGTGTTGGACATGGTTTACGTGGATGACGTGTGGTACATCAACTAGGGTGTATTATACACGTGTTGTCTACGGAGTTTGGGTGTGTGCTTACTACACACATTGTCGTAATGTAATTCTTATGATTTGTCGTAGCAACTGGGCAGTGAGGTTCCTGTGTGAGCCAAGCCATGATTTTGTAGTATTTGGGCAGTGAAGGTCATGTGTGACCTAGCCCGGTCTGTTGTTATTCTTTAAAGAATATTGTACTGATTTATGTGTTAAGTGATGTTGGTGTTTGCCACGGAGGTCATGAGGTGACCAATGATAGGCAAGTTTGTGATTTAGTTATGTGTTGGTGTGGATAGCTTTGGGGTCACACGGTGACCGATGTTCAGCTAATCCAACCCATGTATATTGTGAAATTTAAGTAAAGGTTATATGTGTAAGTATCGTGGTTTGAGCTAGCCGAGTGTGGTGGTCCGCGCCTATTCCGGAATGCCTCTCTAGTCGGGTACCCCAGGTTCTTTGTGAGCCAGGCACGTGTGTTTGTTGTGCTCGTGGTTTTGTCCCGGTACTTGTGTTTTACCGTTGAGGTCTGTGTCGTCTTCCTGGACACCCTCACTCCTGAGTTTGAGTTGTACGTCCGGCTGAGGGAAAGATGACAGTGGGACAGCGACTTTCCAGTTTGTTCTTGTGTCGCTTGTAGCGCGCTCGTAGTTGGGGGTACGGACACCAGTAGACGTCACTGGTCCCCAGCTAGTCCTGTTTTCCAGTGCCTCACTTTAGAGTGCTCCGGCCAGAGACTCTAGAGGTGCCAGGCATGGGCCTGTAGCTGTTTGTCTGCAGGTGTGGTGTTGGTTGGTCTCCACAGTTGTTTGACTTCTTTCTTGTGGAGTGGCAGTTGGACCTTTCGTCCGTGACTGCGAGGCTGAGAGGTTGTTCTTGTGTTGTGTGTTGTCCGGGTTGGTATTGGCCTGATCAGCTAGTATCCGTTCCATGTGGTGGCGTCGTTCCCTTCCGACTCGTGCTTTGCTACTTGTTGTGTTTTGTGAATTTGTGACTCGTGGTCGAGGTTTGACCAGTTCGAGGTGTGCCCTGGTGTTGCACAGTTGTGGTTTGTGTGACTTCCGGTTGAGGTTTTTACCTGCAAAGTTGTGCTTAAATAAAGGCTTAATATAATTGTGGTTCAGTGTGGTGTTTATCACCTACTTGTACCACTGTTTGAGTGTTTGTGTTGTGGTACCTCAGAGTAGCAGGTACTTGTTCCCTTCGTGGGTTACTTTGTAGTATTGTGGTGATTCATTGTGTACCAACCTTTCTGGGTACTTGTGTGTTGTGGAGGTCTTGTGGTTTGACCTGCCACTTGTTGTATCTTATCCATTTAAGTAGATCTTTGTTTATAATCTATTATGGATTAGTTTTTGATTATTAATTATGTTACCTTGTGGGTAATTTGCCGATGAGGCTTGTGGCATAGGCATATTGTGGTTTAGTAGAGCTGTGCTCCGTGGAGGCCGTATGAGACCTTCCATTTGTTGAGTTTTACTTTTCTTGGGTATGGTTCCGATTATAATTTTAGTGTGTGATGGACTAGCTAGTTGTAGCCAGTCCTACCACTTATGTGTAGCTTTCGACGTAGTATTGTTTGGAGTATAAAGGACCAGCTCTTTGTTAGCAGTCCTGTTACTCAAGTGTTTGAGGTTTGCCTGTGAAGATTGTAGCCTGGGCATGACTTGCCTGTGTGGCTTATAGCTTAGGCAACTAGTTGTTTGCAGCAGTGTGCCAGTGAGACTGTGGTTTAGGCACTTTAGTAGTTGGGTTGACTATGATATTATATTAGTCCTGTAGTCCCACTTTCCTTCCGAGGACTTTATGTTTATTATCATGATTATGTTTTAACTGTTATTATTGTAATGATTGTGAGCATGAAATGGTTTGGCTATTGTTGTTGCCAGTGAGACCCATTGGGGTTGAGGAGTTGTGGTTACCGTGTTGTTTTTGGGTAGCCCCTACTGAGCCAGTGACTTGTTGAGGCTCACTCTCCTACATTTCTTTTCAGGGCTTGCCGTGTGTTTGTTGGCTTGCAACGGTGTTGTGACAGACTTGTACCACCAGCAGTAGTGTAGTAGTTAGTGTTGTGTGAGCTTGTGCTCCCTCGGGTATGCCTCAGGTAGTTGTACTTTTTAATTTGGACATGTATTAATGTAATGGGATAGTTGTACAAATTTGTGAATTATGAGCACATGTTCTTTCTTGTGTCTTATATTCTTGTGGTTTGTCTTTTATCTCTTAATGGACACGTGTGTGAGATATCCCTTGCGAGACTTCGGTCCGTTCGCGGGAGGCGGATCTGGATATGAGCCTTATTGGGCATAAGTACCCCGGTCCGTCACAGGAGCTGTCGCCAACCAGTTTGGCGGAACCGTCGACCCCTTGTGCGGCTGGTTGTGGTGGGGGGAGCACCGTCTTAGGTACTCCCCCCCCCCCCCCCCCCCCCTTCTCTTCCTATTTGTGTCTGTTTGTTAGAGAAGCAAGAGAGAGAGAGAGAGAGAGAGAGAGAGAGAGAGGAGAGAGAGAGAAAAACAACATAGAAAGAGATAATCTGGGTTGCATGCCGTTCGCAGCAGCCCCATGTGTATTAATATAATGAAATATTGTACATGCATGTACAAGTTGTCAGGTAGAACTCTTGCTAGATAAACTGAGATTTCTATCCACACTAGAGATAGATTTGTTGTGACAGTCCTTTGAAGAACCGCCGTTGGAGTCCTTATAGGACTGCATACCTAAGTCCAACGTCGCATGTGATTTATTTGCATGGATATACTTGACATGCCCCCTGAAGCCGACGTGGTGCACCACGTTGAGCTTGTCACGTAACCATACAAAGCAGCTTTGGGCAATGCTTTGGTTAGAATGTCAGCCAGTTGATCTTTGGTGGAGATGAAGACACTTGAAGAAGCTTGTCCGCTACTTGCTCACGAATAAAGTGAAAATCGATCTCAATATGCTTTGTCTGTGAATGAAAAACTGGGTTAGAAGGTGGATAGGTAGCACCTATTGTCACACCAAAGAGTTGGTGGTGGAGGAGAGTTGATACCCAGTTCGAGCAAAGTGAGCGCAACCATATCAACTCGGTGGTGGCGTTGGCTGGTGCCTTGTATTCAGCCTCTATACTAGAGAGAGTGACCGTTGCTTGTTTCTTTAAGCTCCAAGAGATGAGATTATCGCCGAGGTAGATGAGGTACCCTCTAGTGGAACGTCGGTCTGTTGTGGAGCCGACCCAATCTGCATCACTAAAGGCACCAAGTTGTAGACTTGCTGACCGACGTAGAAGGAGATCATGTTCAATGGTGCCTTCAGATATCATAGTAGACACTTGACAGCCACCTAGTCATGGGATTGTGGGTCATGCATAACTTGACATACCCGGTTGACGACAAAGGCAATGTCAGGGCGAGAGACAGTGAGATATGTAATGCACCCACAATACTCCTATAGTAGGAGGGGTCTAGTGATTGGGAGGAGTTTGTCTGCACTGTTGAAGATGGGACGGCCATCGGTGTGGAAATGGGTTCGCACCATCCAACTTGGCTCGATGAAGGAGATCAGCCACATACTTGATTGAGATAGAACAAATCCATGAGCGTGGAATAGAGCTAGATGCCCATAAAGAAATGAGTGACCCAAGATCCCAGATAGCAAAGTTTGCACATAAGGAAGCAATAAGAACAACAACACCCCCTTCACCGGCCTAGAATAAGAATATCATCAACATAGATGAGAACAACTTAGAGGTAGTTGATTTGTATAAAAAGTGATGGATCGATCTTGGAGCATGAGAAGCCAATATGTAGCAATCGGGTACTGATTTTTGGGGAGCCTGTTGGAAGCCGTAGAGAGACTTGTGTAACCGATAGGCACGATGGGGCAACTGGGGATGTGCAAATCCGAGTGGTTGCTCCATGTAAACCGTCTCCTCGAGATGCCCATGTAAGAAGGCATTAGAGACATCCAACTGACGTATAGACCAGCCGTTGCTAATAGCTATTGCAAGAAGAAGGCGCACCATTGTAATTTGACAATGGAACTGAAGGTTTCATGAAAGTCCACACCTGGCTGTTGGCGAAACCCTTTAGCCACAAGTTGTGCCTTATGTTGCTCGATGGAGCCGTCGGCCTTATGTTTTAAATGAAAGACCCACTTGCAACTGACGATATCATGTCTTTTTGATTGGGAATGAGGGAGCACGTCCCATTGCGCAGAAGTGCATCAAACTTGGCGCCCATGGCTACTCTCCAGGCTAGGTCTTTGGATGCCTAACTGAAGCAGCTAGGCTCCTCCTTAGAAGCAACAGTAGTGAGACATGAGGGTAGAGGGTGGCAGATGGCCATTGAGTTGTGATAGGTACAATTGTAGTGGTCACATAAATGTCTACAAGAGAGCTAGTGTGCGTACGTGGGTAGTGTCTTGCTGGTGCAACCAATGAAGGCTCTACCTGGATGGGGAAGGAGTCTTGTACATGGCGCTGGAGACCGTAAAGAGGTCCGCGCCTACTCATGTGCCGCGTCTGCTAAGGAAGGAACTGATGTTGGATCAAACCCCAACCCTTGCACCAAAAGCTACAGTTGATAGTGATGACTGGCCATATTTCCTTATGGTGACGCAGAACCCCACACTACGCAGTGCGCAGACATGAGGGCTTCGCACAGTGCGATTAGTCCCTACGGTGAGCTGGCTGTCAAGCACTACACACACTTGATCCTGGGCTAGCATGTAGTAACAGCGAATCCCTAAGGGAGTTGCTGGACCTCATAATCTAACAACTCTTCCCCCCCCCCCCCCCCCCAGCGACACCTGGAATTCGAACCCACAACCTCGCTCTAATACCACTTGTTGGATCAAGTCCCAACTGTTGCACCAAAAGCTTGAGTTGATAATGAAGGCAGATCGCATTTCCCCTAGCAGCATAGAACCCTACAGTACGCAGTGGGAGGACATGAGAGGCTTTGCACAGAGCAGTTAGTCCCTGCGGCAGGCTGGGTTCTCAAGCACCGATGCAACTACACACACCCATCTTGGGCCAGTATGTAGTAACAGTGAATCCCTAAGGAGTTTGTTGAACCCCATAAATCCAACATAGACGTGGCACCTAGCGAAGTGGACCCATTGCATATGGTGCCAAAGAAAAATGACATTGTTGAGAATGAGTGGCGCCATAGGCCTTCCAGAAATGCCCAAGATGTTCGGCAGTGTGCCAATGGCGCGGAAACTCCCTTGGCAACCTGCATTGTAGGGGAGGCAAAATGAAACCCTGATTTTATCACATATACATTTTGGTGGCCCGTTCCTGCCACCTAAGCCCAAAACGTCAAAGCCATCAAGTGCCTTCTCTACGACGTGACCTTCCCACAAGGTCTCACGTTTTCAGAGGATCGGATGGAGAAGGGGCCCACTCGCCAGCTGTCCCTAGCGAAGCGCTACCGAGCTCATCAGCAGGCGCCTTCCGAACAGCTGCAGAAGGCCTTCCGAACAGGAACAGTAAACTTGCTGCGCGGGACGGCCCCAACATCACGAACAGCGGTTCGCTCCCCCATGTGGGTCACCTGCTCGAGAGCATCCCCCAAAAGGGCACCGCGCAGGCTCTCTGGCTTCCAGAACGGTTGTAACCGTCCCAGGCCACGTTCTCCACCATCAAGGGGCGTGAACTGCCTGGCAGCCTAACGGGCACCGAGTCATAACTCCTCCCGTTATGCGCGTGCGTCAAGGCGCCTCTTCAGGCACGATCTGCCTAACGTTACGCACGTTGGCCTCTACGCCAGCGCCTATAAAGACACAGGTACAGTACCATGCAAGGGTACGTTCTCTCCTTCACGCGAACACAATTCTCACATTCCGAAACCCCCTGCCTCTCAAGCTCCTGACTGACTTAGGCATCGGAGGGTTTCCCCGGTCTTCACCGGGCCTCCTGATCCTTCTCTGGTTTTGCAGGTCTCCGTCCTCTCCAGCGATCGTCTTCCCTCTCTCATTCTAGTGGAGGCCTGTTTGGCTCAGGCCCAAACAGGATCACACCACCACATTTGGCGCCGTCTGTGGGAACCGACGCTGCCATGGCTCGAGGACGATCTTCATACCAGAACATAGGAAGCAGGGCGACGAGGTCTCGCCAGTCACGAGGGGACTCCCGTCGCCGATCCCCTCCTGGTGACGACGCCGTCGCCACCGCCGGCGTAAATCACGACGTCCCGGCACCGCCGGCTGTAGCGCCTGCAACTGCCCTCGAAGTAGCGGAGCTTCGAGGACAAATGCAGCAGTTGACGGGCGTTTGCCTCGCCCTACAGGCCCAGTTGGCAGGGGCAGCGGCCCCAGCGGTTTCCCTGCCGCGCGAGCGGCAGGCGGAATCGTCACATCGACGCTCCCGCGTCCCCCTGGCGCCGCAGGAGCAGCAGGCGGATTCTCCGCGCCGGTCCCTCCGGGCCCCATCGGAGGAGCGGGTACCAGAGCGCCGCGGGCGTTCGCCTCGCCGCTCTATGGCCTCCCCCCGTCCGCCTCGGTCGGTCGTAGGAGGCAACTCCCACGCCTCGGGACGAGGGGGCCCCGCCAACTCCGAGCAGGAGCTCGCCAGGCGCCTCAAGCGCGTGGTTGATCTCGAACGCCGCATGGATGCGATGGTTCAGCGAGCGGAGGGCAAGGCTCCAGCGGAGGACGACCTAGACTTCCGCTCTCCTTTTAGCAGGGAGATCCTGGAGGCCCAGGTCTCCTCCAAGCTCCCTCTGCCCACCATCGCTCCTTACGACGGCACAACTGACCCGGCCGACCACATCCATGGCTTCGAGTCACACATGGTGTTCCACGGAGCATCGGACGCGGCCAAGTGCAGGGCCTTCCCTGCAACGCTAAAAGAGACCGCCAGGGCTTGGTTTGAAACCCTCCCTGCGGGCTCCATTACTTCTTTCCGCCAACTGAAGAAGTCCTTTAGGACACAACTTTCTGGGCGGGAGATCGCAGCCGCGAACGGCGGCTTCCCTTCTGGCTGTGCGCCAGAAGAAAGGCGAGGCACTCTGGGACTTCGTCAAGAGGTTCCGAACAGAGGCGCTTCGCATCTCGCGCCTGGACGTCCCTCTGGCCACCAGTGCCCTCATCCAGGGCACTCGCGACGGTTTTTTGCAGAGGACTCTCGGCGTCCAGCAGCCTGCCACCCTCGCCGAACTACTCTCCATCGCACAGCGCCACGCGCCTGCGAGGAGAGCCTGGCGGCGAGCAGGGCCGAGCAGGGGGAGCAGTCGGACAAGAAGCGGCCTTCCGACAACGGCTCCGACCGAGATCGGAAGAAAGGACGGCGCAATGGCGATTCTCCGCGCCGTCCACGCCCCTTCACCAACTACACCCCCTCACGGTGGCTCCCGAACAAATCCTGGCAGAGATCAGGAATGAAGCTTTTGTTCGGTGGCCCCAAAGAATGCGCTCCGACCCCCGGAAGCGCGATCAAAATAAGTACTGTCGCTTTCATCGCGACCACGGCCACGACACCTCCGAGTGCCGCCAGCTTAAGGACGAAATCGAAGACCTTATCAAGCGTGGCTACCTTGGGCGGTTCGTGCGCCGAAACGAAGAGCGCCCCCGACGCCGAGACCGCACTCCCGAGCAGCCGATCAACAACGAGCCCAATGGGCAAGAGATCAACGTGATCGCGGGAGGTTTCGGCGCGGGTGGAGAAAGCACTCGAAGCCGACGCGACTACGCAAGGCGAGTGCATGTCGTAGACAGGCCTGCGACTGTTCGGCCGGCCCATATCTGCCAGTCCCGCCGCGCGCACAGCCCGAGGAGGCTATAACCTTCTCGGATGAAGATCTTGTAGGGGTTACGACCCCACACACTGATGCGCTGGTCGTTTCGGCCACCATCAACCACTGTAACGTGCGCCGAATTCTGGTAGATAATGGAAGCGCCCCCGATGTCTTGGCTTACGACTGTTTTGTCCTCATGGGTCTGCGAACCGATCAACTCGCCCCTGTAAACTCGCCACTTTTCGGCTTTTCGGGAGTTTCGGTCCAGCCCATGGGGAGGATTCGTCTTCCGATTACCTGGGGACGGCTCCGAAAGCTGTGACCAAAATTGTTGACTTTTTGGTCATCAACAACATGCCTGGATACAATGCTATCCTGGGCAGAGGCCTGATCGGACGCATCAAAGCAGTACCTTCGTCGCTCCATCAGAAGATGAAGTTTCCTACTCCGAGCGGAGTGGGCGAAGTGCTCGGGTGTCAGCGTGAGTCTCGCCGTTGCTATGTCCTCTCTCTAAGAGACAAGCAACCACTCGCTGATCCAGCTCTTCCGACCTCCGATCAGCCTTCAACCAGCCGAGGGACGCCTGCCGAAGACTTAATCCCCATTCAAGTGGACGACGACCCCGAACACGTCTTGTACATTGGCGCCCTGTTAACAGAGGCCGAGCAGCAACGCTACACAGCTTTCCTGCTGGCCAATTTGGACGTGTTCGCTTGGTCTGATGACGAGCTTCCAGGCATTCCCCCAGAAGTCATGGTGCATCGCCTTCGGTTGGATCCACGAATCCCGCCAGTGCAGCAAAGAAGGCGACCCGTGAACCGAGAACGGCAGACCGTAATACGGGATCACGTGGTCAAGAGCCGAGCTGTTGGGCTCCTCCGAGAAGCCCAATATCCTAGATGGATCTCCAACGTGGTCCTCGTGCGCAAGGCCAATGGCAAATGGCGTGTGTGCGTGGATTACAAGGACTTAATAAGGCGACGCCCAAGGATAACTTCCCATTGCCGCGCATTGATCAGCTGGTGGACGCTACTTCCGGGCACGAGCTCCTCAGCTTTTTGGATGCCTACTCTGGTTACCACCAGATCAGCATGCATCCCCCGGATCAAGACGCCACTACGTTCGTCACAGACCTAGGCTTATACTGCTTCACCAGGATGCCTTTTGGTCTGAAGAATGCAGGTGCGACTTACCAGCGGCTGGTCAACAAGATGTTCGAGCAGCAGATCGGGCGAAACATGGAGGTTTACGTCGACGACATGTTGGTCAAGACTCTTCCGAGTACCGATCACATTTCCGACCTCCAGGAGACTTTCGCAACTTTGCGAAGGTATAATATGAAGCTCAATCCAGCCAAGTGCGCGTTTGGTGTTCGGTCGGGTAAGTTCCTTGGGTTCCTCGTATCAAACAGGGGAATAGAGGCGAACCCGGAAAAAATCCAAGCCATACTTGAGATGTCCAGTCCGAAGACAGTGCGCGACGTCCAACGTCTGACAGGACGTCTCGCCGCGCTAAACAGGTTCATGTCCCGAGCAGCAGAAAGAAGTTTTAACTTCTTCAAGTTGCTCCGAGGCCCTAAAAACGCCTCGAAGCAAGGGGGGCAAGTACTGTGGACTGACGAATGCGAAGCTGCCTTCACTGAGCTGAAGGCATATTTGGCAGCCCCTCCTGTTCTCTCAAAGCCTGTGCTCGGAGAACCCTTGTTCGTGTACCTCTCGGTCACCGAACACTCCATCAGTGCGGTCTTGATCAGAGAATTAGGAGCGGCACAGTATCCAGTGTACTATATCAGCAGGGTCCTCCAAGAAGCTGAAAGGAGGTACCCCAGAGCAGAAAAGCTTGCCCTTGCTCTTGTCACAGCTGCACGGAAGCTCAGGCCCTACTTTCAGGCCCATTCCGTTACAGTGCTTACCGATCAACCGCTGAAATCCATCTTGCAGCGGCCGGAGGCTTCCGGTAGGTTGGTTAAGTGGGCAATCGAGCTGGGAGAGTTTGACATCAGCTTCCGACCAAGGACGGCGATCAAAGCGCAGGCGTTAGCAGATTTCGTGGCGGAATGCACCCTTCCGGCCGAGCAGGATCCACCGTTGGCAGACGAGCCCCCATGGGAGCTTTATGTGGACGGATCCTCTTGTGTCTCCGGAAGCGGGGCAGGTTTGGTCCTCACCTCCCCAGAGGGGTTAGAGTTCCAATACGCCCTCCGTTTCCGCTTTCCAGCCTCCAACAACGTCGCCGAGTACGAAGCCTTGCTTTCCGGTATCCGCATGGCTAGGCACCTCGGAGCCATTCGGCTTAGAGTCTTTAGTGACTCCCAGTTGGTCGCCAGCCAGGTGAGCGGACAGTTCGGAGCAAGGGAACCTCGCATGGCTCAATACCTCCAACAGGTCAAGAGCCAGACAGAGGGCCTCGTATACTTCGAGGTTATACATGTTCCACGGGAGCAGAACGCGCGAGCTGATGCGCTGGCCAAATTGGCATCTTCAGGTGACATCACCCTTCTCGCTCTGTCTTCATTGAAGAGCTCGCCTTGCCGAGCACGGAGATTGATGTAGCCGCCATAGAAACGGGCCCACCGACCCCAGTTGGGTGGACCCTCTCTGGCGTACCTTCTCCGAGGCGAGCTTCCTTCCGAACAGGATGAAGCTCGGAAAGTCAGGATGCGCTCGCAGCATTTCACCCTCGTAGAAGGCAAGCTGTACCGACGGTCCCTTGCAAGACCTCTTCTACGTTGCCTCAACCCTGAGGCCCTCGCAGCCACAGAGGAAGTCCACGAGGGTTGTGCGGAAGCCATCTGGGGGGCAGAACGCTAGCACGCAGCCTCATCCGAGCAGGGTTCTGGTGGCCTTCTCTTCAGAAGGATTGCATGTCCTTCGTCAGGAAATGCCCAGAATGCCAGAAGTTCGGAGTACTCATCAAGCAGCCAGCCGAACAGCTTCACAGTCTGTTCGAGCCGCGCCCCTTCGCCAGATGGGGCATTGACATCTTGGGCCCCTTTCCAGAGGCCCAAGGGCGCAAGAAGTTCCTGTTTGTCGCCATCGACTACTTTACCAAGTGGATCGAGGCCGAACCCGTCACCACAATCACCGAACAGGCCGCATGGAAGTTCGTATGGAAGAACCTTCTATGCAGGTTTGGCGTCCCCAGGGTGATTACTTCTGACAACGGGAAACAGTTTGACAGCACTTCTTCAAGCAGAAGTGCGCTGAGCTCGGAATCTACAACCACTTCACCTCCGTCGCTCATCCCCAAGCTAACGGTCTGGTCGAAAACGCCAACCGAACATTGCTACACGGGATCCGAACCAGAGTGGAGGCCGCAGGTGGATCATGGATCGATGAGCTCCCAAACGTCTTTTGGTGTCACCGAACAACTGCTCGGGTAGCTACAGGGGAAACACCTTTCCACCTAGCCTACGGCTCGGAAGCAGTTGTACCTTTGGAAGTAGCCCTTCCAACTATCCGAACTACCCACTTCGACGAAGCCGCCAACAACCGAGCTCTTCGGGAAAACTTGGACATGCTAGGCGAACGACGAGCGACGCCAGCATTCGTCTCGTTTCCTATCAGCAACGACTCGCACAATATTACAACGCGCGAGTTCGGGAAAGGCGGTTCAGCGTGGGAGATTTGGTTTTGCGCCGCTGTTCGGCTTCGGACCCCCGAAGAGCAGTGGGCAAACTTGCCATCAAATGGGAAGGACCTTATCAGGTCACCCATGTCCTCGGGAAGGGCTCATATAAGCTAACTACTCCTAGTGGCGAAGCCATTCCCAGGACTTGGCATGTTTCTAACCTTAAGGCTTATTATTTGTAAAAGTCTCTTCTTTCCAGCTTCCTACCTCTCTTCTCCCAACTCCTGACGCCATACGAGCATTTAGCATACATACCTGATCGGAACCCCCTTCGCGGTTCCCCACAAACTACGTTATACATGCAATGCTTACGGCGCCTAACGGATTTCGATCCGAACAGGAGTAATCATGAAGGGAAGAAGATAGAGAAAGTGAAGCTACCAGAATAATCCCATGAACAGAAGACTTCATTCACAAAAAGTTTTCTTTTTATAAGCAGACCTCTTCTTCTGGCCACGGTTACAAAAGGAGGATACAAGGAGGATCAGGAGCCTGCTGAGAAGGACCAGCACCGTCACCTGAAGGGGCATCCGCCCAGACTGGAATTGTGCGAACCGCACACCATCTAGGCGGCGTCCTGAGTTCGGCGTCGGCACTCCCGAACAGCGGCCTCAAAGGCTTCTTGGGCGCGTTCGACCCAGGAAGACTGCTCTCCGAAGTCCTTCCCAGCCTTGAGACCCACTCGGTAGCACCGGGCCCCATACTGCTCCAAGTCTTCCTTGTACTCCGGTCCGGCCTTATAGCTAGCAACGGCGCGGACCCCCGCGTCCACAATCACCTTGGTCAAGGCCTCCTTCTCGGCCCGTACCAGAGTGGCCTCGAGCTCCGAAGCCTGGAGGGCGGCTTTGAGGTTCTTCACCTCCTCCTCCAGCGCTGCCTCGCGAGCTTATGCCTCGCCGAAAGCTCCTCTAAGAAAGTTGCATTCGCCTCAAGGAGATATTTCTGTCTCTGCCCCGAACAGCTAAGCCTTCAGAGTGCCCAGCGACTTGGACATTTCGTCCGCAAGCGCCTCTACATCGACGTCGCCCAGACCATCTTCTACCTGGCACTCCGGGTGGTAACCTTCCACCGACTTCTCCGGACTCTGTTCGGAAGGAAGGTCCAGGCACCTTGCCAACCGATCAAGTCGAGAGGCAGTGGGCTCGCCGGCAGCTCTCTGGGCGCCCCCTCCATCCGACGAAGAGTCGCCTCCATGCTGCCGCCGAAGGAGCTCCAAGAGGTTCTCTCAGAAGCACCTCACTAAGAGGCCTTCGGTCGTCTTCGGACCCTTCATCCTGGGCAGCACCCGCAGCCTCCCCCCCATGTCTTCGACTCCTTTGGAGGTTGCTTCTGCGTTAGCAACCACCTCGGAGGGGGGCAGGGGGGGCAGGATTCCCCCGGTTGAAGTAGCAACCTCTTCGGACGCCCTCGCCGTTGCGGCCGCCTCCGCAATGGTCCCTGCTGCAGGAACCATTCCTTGCTCTGAAGGCGCTGCTGTCACCGCGCTGCTCGGAACCACCCCAGCAGGGGCGGAAACTCCCGTTGCGCAAGTGTCCTCCTCCTGCCGAGCAGGTGACGCCGTAGCTTCTCTGCTCCTCCTAGAGGATACCTCCGCGATGTTGCTGGAAACACCGCGCTCGGCACCTCCAGCATTGGAAGCACCGGAGGGCGCCCTATCTCTCGCGCAGGGGGAGCCCCCGGCTTCTCCACCGGCAGGACTCTCAGACCCTTCGCTCACCAAGATGAGCCCCAGCTCGGTCGCCATCCTCTGGGCGACCTCGGGGTCGTCGCGGAGGCCACCCGCGGCGCTCCCTCATCAGCCGATTGCACGGCCCTACTGTTCTTGCGCAGCAGCAACTGCGCCCTTCCTCTTCCTCTTCCGCTGCGGTCCCCTCCTCGTCACTTGGAGGAGTAGCCCGGACCGCCTTCTGCTTTTTCCGAGCACGAAGCTGTTCTGCTTCCTCCGCGCTCTCGTCAACCAGAACGGGCCTCTTCTTCGCAGAAGGTTGGCTCGCTTGGTCATCTTTCTCCGAGGAGCTCGGGCCCAGCCGTTACCACCTCCTTAGTGGCCTTCTTCTTCAAGCGAATTCTTTCAGGCCCCTTCCCAGGAGCCTGTGCCTTGCTGGGACGCCCTTCGACTTGGGATGGGGCAACAAGTGCCGTTGTTACCACGGTACCAGCCGTCACTGCGGAAGGAACCCGAACAACAGCGTCGACGTCGTCATCTTCATACACCCTGTGCGCTTGCACAGGGATCCGCTCGGCGACCTCATCATTCGCCTCTTTATCTCGACCGGCCTCCAGCTCTGCGGCCGCTGCGCACAAAGAAGACAAGAGGAAGAAAGATTAGTATGAGGCCACCAAACCTAAGAGTAAAACAACCGAAACAGTATACTTACTCCATGGTTTGCTGAGCCCGTACTTGACGAGCATGAATTCGGTCACATACCCTTCTCCGTTCCGAACGCCTGCTCGGAGAAGTGCGTCTGAGGCCCTCGCCTCATCCTGGATAAGCTTCGGAAAGCTATCCTTCTGTGCCGTGCGAATGACCGTGGGGAACCCCCACTCAGCACCACTCCGGTGGCGCACGAAGAACAGCCTGTCCATCCAACCCTTGTTGTTGGAATACTTGTTAGACAGGCCGATGTGCATCCGGTCTGTTCGGTGTTTGGCGTAGTAGATGTCTGCCCCTGATGCCCTCGAGGCAGACAGCTTGAAGTGCGCTCGGAAGACGTCCGCCGAACCCCGGATTCCCTTCAACTTACAGACAACACCGAAGATACAGATGTATCTCCAGGTGTTGGGCGTTAGCTGTATCGGCGAAACGCCCCAAATGTTGAGGAGCGCCTTCGCCACCTCTGGCAACGGCAGCCGGAAGCCTGCCTCCAGATGATCCACAGAGAGGAGCAGGCAACCCGGCTTATTCACCAAGATCGTGTCGCTTTCCCTGGCGTCGACGATCTCGTACTCGTCCCCGATCCGGAACCGCTCACGGAGACCACTGAAGTGCCGGTACCGCGGTCCGCTCGTCGCCGCGACGGTCACCTTGCTCGCTCCGGCGACGGCCTTCCCTTTGCTTGCCATTGCTGGAAGGATCGTAGGGGGCGATGACGGCACAGAGGAACGGAGGAGAAGATGGAAACGGGAGAAGGCAAGAAAGCGCGAAAGCTAAAAGCTGGGAGGTCTCTGGGAGGCGTAGCTCCCTCCCTCGTCTCTTCCCCTCCTTATAAGGAAAGAGGAGGGAACGAAATTCGAGGCGGGCTTCAATCGCCGCTCCTTCCCGTTTTTTGAAAGTGCCCCTTTGGGTACAGCGTTGGCGACCGTCCGAACGCGACGGCTGCACCTTAAGCATGGCGCGGTTTTGCACCCATCATGATGGGTTAACCGCCTATCCAGACTCCAGGCGACGGCATCCCACAACGGACCATCGCATTAAATGCGGAAATGACGCCCTCGAAATGCTCGCTTCACCAAGCCGTTCGAGAGCGTGGGGGGCAAGTGTGGTGGCCGTTTCCTGCCACCTAAGCCCAAAACGTCAAAGCCCATCAAGTGCCTTCTCTACGACGTGACCTTCCCACAAGGTCTCACGTTTTCCGAGAGGATCGGATGGAGAAGGGGCCCACTCGCCAGCTGTCCCTAGCGAAGCGCTACCGAGCTCATCAGCAGGCGCCTTCCGAACAGCTGCAGAGGCCTTCCGAACAGGAACAGTAAACTTGCTGCGCGGACGGCCCCCAACATCACCGAACAGCGGGTTCGCTCCCCATGTGGTCACCTGCTCGGAGAGCATCCCCAAAGGGCACCGCGCAGGCTCTCTGGCTTCCAGAACGGTTGTAACCGTCCCAGGCCACGTTCTCCACCATCAAGGGGCGTGAACTGCCTGGCAGCCTAACGGCACCGGAGTCATAACTCCTCCCGTTATGCGCGTGCGTCAAGGCGCCTCTTCAGGCACGATCTGCCTAACGTTACGCACGTTGGCCTCTACGCCAGCGCCTATAAGACACAGGTACAGTACCATGCAAGGTACGTTCTCTCCTCACGCAACACATTCTCTCACTTCCGAACCCCCTGCCTCTCAAGCTCCTGACTGACTTAGGCATCGGAGGGTTTCCCCGGTCTTCACCGGCCTCCTGATCCTCTCTGGTTTTGCAGGTCTCCGTCCTCTCCAGCATCGTCTTCCCTCTCTCATTCTAGTGGAGGCCCGTTTGGCTCAGGCCAACAGGATCACACCACCACAAACATCACATGAGACAAAAATATCCCCCTTGCTAATTAAGACACCAGTAATTACCCATGTGATGCAACTATACCCTGAAACGTGCATCGCAGGAGCGGGACTAAGTTTATAAAAGGCGTAGGTCGTAGGTAAGTTAGCATGCACACTCGAATATACGGGGAATGCATAGTCAGGCTATGCACGGAAGTAAGTGGGGTCCATATGAAGAAGCCAGGGTGGGTAGGCGGTTGATGAGATAATAGTGTAGCAGTGGCCTCATCCCAGAAATGAGTGGGACAACCGCATAGAGAAACAAGGTGAGCACAGTCTCAACTGTGACGATGCTTTATCTCTTCATGCCATTTTATTGACAGGTGGGGGAGAGACCCGATGGCAAATGCCAATGAAGTTTAGATAGAACGTAGCACTTGAAACTCTCCCCCAATTAGAATGGAACTTGTCACTCCCCGCCAATTTAGTAGCGGAATAATTGGGGAGACGTGAGCAAAAATATTGGTAGGGTATATTGCACGAACAGCCACACAATTCGAACAACTAATGGATACTACTGAAAAAATTCTTCATTCTATTGATAATTCATCGAGACTATTACAATCATTAAATTCGGAGCCAATACATCATCGAGACTATTACAATCATTAACATCATTACATGGAAAGGAATTTAAGCAAGTATCTAACTAGACTCTATTATACACTAGGTACTCCATTGATATGACCATGGTCGCTCATCACTCTGGTCCATTCCTATTTGTGTGTGTAACGTCATCACTTGACTTACCTGAAACATATCACAAATAGCGCAGGTGAGCGTATAACGCTCAGTAGGACTTAATATCTCGAACACAGGCATGCTTTAAGTGATTAATGGTCTTGAATAGTAGGATAATTAGAACAAACAATCAAGTATATTTGAGAGAGTAATGACACATGATAGCAAGATTACAATAGTACTTTTCAAGAAGAATTTAGCACAACTAGCACAATAAAGGATTGGTCA